>JACXGM010005477.1:5677-35169 GCA_016801145.1 Umbra pygmaea | reverse complement strand
GACTGGCCACCCCCTTGAGTCTGGCCTCTCTCTAGGTTTCTTCCTATGTCCCTCCTAATAGGGAGTTTTTCCTAGCCACTGTGCATCACTTGTGTTGCTTGCTTTTGGGGGTCTCGGGCCGGGTGTCTGTCAAAGCACTTTGTGACAACTGCTGTTGTAAAAAGGGCTTTATAAAATAAATTTGATTGATTGATTGATTGAATAAATCAAGAATATTTTGTCTCTCATTCTCATAGACTATTACAGAAACTGAGCACTTTTGCAACCAGACGTATCGCCCCCAGCTGGAATTCAGATAGAATGCAGGTTTAAGGCACTTCCTCATTTGCTTCAACTTGGCAAACCGGATGCTCACCCTGTGGTTTAAACCAGTGTTTTAAAAACAACCGGTTAAATGCTATCAACACATTCTTCGAACAAGTGACCAGCAAAATATGACTTTCGAAAAATAGCTGAACAACATAATGGAAGATATTGTAGGAATAACTGTACAGCAAAATACAAGACATATTAGAAATAACTGAACATATTACTAGATAGTGTAGGAATACCTGACGAGAAAATAAAACACATTCTATGAATAACTGACCAGCAAAATACAACACATTCTAGGAATAATTTAGAAGGAATAACAAAATGATCCTCTATACTGCTGTAGAATGGATAATAAAGGAATTGCTGACTAGAGCGGATATGGTTTATTTAATTTTACACAGAGACACAGATATACAGCTCCTATTTCAGGTCTACAAAGTCCTGCCACACTTTAATATTCTGCTGCCTTTAAAACAAATAGGGAAGTAGGGAATAATTACATTTGATATAATGTTTATCCTAGAGATCTACACAACCAAACCCACATATGCAAAGTGAAAATCAAACAAAAACAATGTATATTTAAGAAACGTAGTGAAATTGTGTCACATTTGGTGTTGTAGTGAGGAGAGAATCAGAGACCAGAGCAGGGAGGAGCGTTCATGTTGTTTAATGAACAGCAGCTTAGAGGACGGACTGCATTGGAACTGCACAACGTCTATATATACATACAGTGCCTTGCGAAGTATTCGGCCCCCTTGAACTTTTCGACCTTTTGCCACATTTCAGCCTTTAAACATAAAGATATGAAACTGTAATTTTTTGTGAAGAATCAACAACAAGTAGGACACAATCATGAAGTGGAACAAAATTTATTGGATATTTCAAACTTTTTTAACAAATAAAGAACTGAAAAATTGGGCGTGCAAAATAATAAGTTAATACTTTGTAGCGCCACCTTTTGCTGCGATTACAGCTGTAAGTCGCTTGGGGTATGTCTCTATCAGCTTTGCACATCGAGAGACTAACATTTTTGCCCATTCCTCCTTGCAAAACTGCTCGATCTCAGTGAGGTTGGATGGAGAGCGTTTGTGAACAGCAGTTTTCAGTTCTTTCCACAGATTCTTAATTGGATTCAGGTCTGGACTTTGACTTGGCCATTCCAACACCTGGATATGTTTATTTGTGAACTATTCCATTGTAGATTTTGCTTTATGCTTTGGATCATTGTCTTGTTGGAAGACACATCTCTGTCCCAGTCTCAGGTCTTTTGCAGACTCCATCAGGTTTTCTTCCAGAATGGTCCTGTATTTGGCTCCATCCATCTTCCCATCAATTTTAGCCATCTTCCCTGTCCCTGCTGAAGAGAAGCAGGCCCAAATCATGATGCTGCCACCAGCATGTTTGACAGTGGGGATGGTGTGTTCAGGGTGATGAGCTGTGTTGCTTTTACGCCAAACATAACGTTTTGCATTGTTGCCAAAAAGTTTGATTTTGGTTTCATCTGACCAGAGCACCTTCTTCCACATGTTTGGTGTCTCCCAGGTCGCTTGTGGCAAACTTTAAACAACACTTTTTATGGATATCTTTCAGAAATGGCATTCTTCTTGCCACTCTTCCATAAAGGCCAGGATTGTGCAGTATACGACTGATTATTGTCCTATGGACAGACTCGCCTGTCACGTTCAGCCCTGGTTGAGCTGGGTAAAGGACTTGTTTTGTGTATGTGTTTCCCCAGGTGTCTTGTTCCTAGTGTGCATGTATTTAGTTCTTCAGTGTGTTCAGTAATTATTACGGTGGTTTAGTTGGATGTAGTTTATTCCCTGTGTTTTCTCTTGTGCTCTCTCATGTGTTGTGTTTGGGCTCCCTCTTGTGTCTGTTTCGTGTATTGTTTTAGAGTTAGGTCTTAATGTGAAGTCAGTGTTTAGGTACAGGTGTATTGTATTAGTCATTAGTTCGTTAGTATTTAGCCCTCATGTTTCCTTGTCCACCCTGTTTGTCAATGTTTTCCTGTTACGTGTTCCTGTGGTGTTATTATTTGCCTGTTTCGCCCCACGTGGCTGTATTATTTTTTTCAACCAAGTAAGATTATTATTAAAGTACACTACTTGTTTATTGGAACTCCTTTGCGCTTGTCTCTCTCTCTCCGGCACATCACTAGGTTACGTGACATCGCCCACCTAAGCTGTAGATCTCAGCAGTTCATCCGGAGTGATCATGGGCCTCTTGGCTGCATCTCTAATCAGTCTTCTCCTTGTATGAGCTGAAAGTTTAGAGGGACGGCCGGGTCTTGGTAGATTTTCAGTGGTCTGATACTCCTTCCATTTCAATATTATCACTTGCACAGTGCTCCTTGGGATGTTTAGAGCTTGGGAAATCTTTCTGTATCCAAATCCGGATTTAAACTTCTCCACAACAGTATCTCGGACCTGCCTGGTGTGTTCCTTGTTCTTCATGATGCTCTCTGTGCTTTCAACGGACCTCTGAGACTATCACAGAGCAGGTGGATTTATACGGAGACTTGATTACACACAGGTGGATTCTATTTATCATCATTAGTCATTTAGGTTAACATTGGATCATTCAGAGATCCTCACTGAACATCTGTAGAGAGTTTGCTGAAAGTAAAGGGGCTGAATAATTTTGCTCGCCCATTTCGTCAGTTTTTTATTTGTTAAAAAAGTTTGAAATATCCAATAAATTTTGTTCCACTTCATGATTGTGTCCCACTTGTTGTTGATTCTTCACAAAAATGACAGTTTCATATCTTTATGTTTGAAACCTGAAATGTGGCAAAAGGTCGAAAAGTTCAAGGGGGCAGAATACTTTAGGAAGGCACTGTATATAAGTGCTCTAACACGGCACTGACATAAAAGTAATATACATAGCGTATGCCTGGTTCTGACGATGACATGTCACATACATATTGTACGACACATAAGGAGGTGAAGGCTCAATCAAATATGTATGTTCTTACGATATATATACAACAGCACAGACCATATAAAATGTATCTCTTCTTCTTCTCTCCTCTATTAAAGGAGTAGTCACTTACAATAACGCGCGTCGAACCTCCGGAACGCTGGGATTAAACAGGCATCTTGATTACTCATTACGCACCGGTGTGGATGGTTAGCTAGTTTACCAGTCGTGCGCAATGAGTAACCAAGTGCCTACCGCTCTTCCAGCGCCCAGAGGTCGGCGCCAAACAAAACACATACAGTAACTCATAGAAACATTAATACAACATCCATAAAACACATAGTCCATCACCATAGGCTAAACTGCCACAGCCCTGGCCATCGTGACAAATTGCCTTACACCAAAGAGTTCATGCTTGGTAAAAGAAGCAAGACTTATGTAAAAATGTAGAGGAAAACATAAACACTTTCCTAAGAAGTGTTGAGTGTTTCTGAATGGTCCAGTCTTAGTCCAAAATGAAATCTAAAAAAAATACAAAATTTAATTTTAAATATTATTTATAGCTGTTACGGCTGCCAAACAGGTTTCCACCAAGTATTAACTCAAATCAGGACATCTGCAGTTAATGCATTCTTTTTGTTGATTTAATGTTAATAAACCAGGCAAGTTGACTAAGAATCAGTAAGGAACAAACTAACAGACTGTATGAACCAAAACCTTGCCCATCATTATAATTATTATCTTTCCAAGAATGGTTAATTGACTGGTTTATGGACAGAACAACATATCGTTCACCTTGACAGTTGGGGCAACTAGTAGTCTGACTGATGAACAAAAGATGAACGAAAGATCCCTGGTTTGATGCCCCAAATGGCAAGGTAGGGGATTAAAGTAGGACAAGAAGGTTAATCCTGATTGGTCTCCCTGCTCCCTAACATTCTCCAAGCCAGTGCCGGCCCGAGCCTTTTGGGGGCCCTAAGCAGAATTTGATTGCACCTGTGCACTCTTTTGGAGCCCCCCTGGTGGCCAGGAGGCCACAAGCAGCCGCTTAGTTTGCTTATGCCTAGTGCCGGCCCTGCTCCAAGCATTTTATCTTGTTGGTTTATCTTTTAAATACTTTTTGTCATTTTGTTTTTTCAAGTACATTAGTTGATTATTACAATTATTAAATGTACTTTAGGTATTATTGCATTTGTAACTTAAAGATGTAAAACTGCACATCTGGCTGGTCAGGTGGGTTTGAGTAACTGACAACTTTGGTAACAAGCCTTCATCCTGAAATTCTTAGACGATTCTAACTTTAGCTTAATATAGTTAGAAAGCAAAAATAAGATGCTGTATTGGTACCAGTGGTAACCAAGTGCATCAGTAAGAGAAACAAGGATGTGTGTGTATGTGCAGCAAAAAATGTCTCAAGCTGCATTTGAATTACAATGCCAAAGATAATGTAGACACAACTGAAAGACTGAATTTCATTTTGGAAACAGCTGCATAAAACAGAGTTGCATCATGAAATGGTTCCAAAGTGGCATTGCTTTTAAGAACCGTATTTGATTCCAACAAGCACATTACATTACAAGAGTGGATTTATCACTGAGAACTGATCAATACTTTATGTACAATAACAATATATTGTAAGTAACACATGATATAATACACAAACAGTATATCATTATATTTTTAGCAGACTCTGATTTAACCACGACCAGAGAAAACAATCCCTGCATGGTAATCCAATAAAATATTTTAGATCTTACAGCATCTTATAGGATCATACAAAAATAATTTCAGGATGAGAGCTTGGCTAAAACCTCTCAAACATACTCAGTGATTGTAAGTCAAGAACCCTAAAGAGCGATATATAAACCTCTTTGAAAAACATTTGTTGGATAGTAATACCAAGAGCCTAGAATATAACCCTGCAGTTTATTACCACCTGCTCCAGTTCTTGGTGTTTCAGAATGTGGATAAAACACTTAATAAAACACTGTTTACCACTGCGTTAGTTCTGTCCAGAGATGTTGACAGTTTGCCTTTATAGTTTTTCAATTTTCTATGACTACATATTCAAACCCTCGGTCCTTTAGATTAACACGTTTAAATATACATTAGAAAGACACAACTGTTCTAAGTTTCATATAGACAAGGAGACTTGGACAGCGCTATGATAAATCAGACACATAAATTACATTACTCCCTCTCCCACGAGTAGTCAACTAGATTCAACCATGGGCTAATTTCTTGCAAATTGGATGTTCGGGGAGAGGGAAGAACACTTGGTAAGACATTTGCTAAATATATAGAGTACGAGCTGCTGCTATATCAGGCCTACCTGCCGATTTCTACTTAGTTAGGAATTAAATAAGACCTTGCGTGTGACCCCAATCTATTTCACTGTGACAGGAACACTCAACATTGGGTCTTGATGAACAAAACATATTAAAGATCAAAAGCTTTACTGTAAATTGTGTATTTCGTTGAGAATAAAATGACGTAAAACGGTCAATGGGAACCAAAATCACCAACCGATTGAGGGCTGGATTCAAACTCACAGCGAATATCAAAGTAAAGGACTGAAATCACGGGTTCTTCCAACTCAAAATAGACTCAGTAGTGTGTATGGCCCCCACGTGCCTGTATCCACTCTCAACAACGTCTGGACATGCTCCTGATTAGACAGCGGATGGTGTTCTGGGGGATCTCCTCCCAGACTTGGATCAGGGCACCAGTGAGCTCCTAGACAGTTCCAGAGGTTCTCAATTTGATTCAGGTCTGGGGAACATGAGGGCCAGTCAATGGCATCCATGCCTTCATCATCCAGGAACTGCCTACACACTCTGGCCAAATGAGGCCGGGAATTATCCTGAACTAGAAGGAACCCAGGGCCCACTGCACCAGTATAAGGTCTGACAATGGGTCTGAGGATTTCAATAGTCAGGGTACCGTTGGCTAGCATGTGGAGGTCTGTGCAACCCATCAAGGATATGCCTCCCCAGACCATCACTGACCCACCACCAAACCGGTCTTGCTGGATGATGTTGAAGGCAGCATAGCATTCACCACGGCATCCCCAAACTCTTTCATGTCTGTCATGTGCTCAGTGTGATCCTGCTCTCATCTGTGAAGAGAACAGGGCACCAATGGCGGACCTGCCAATTCTGGTGTTCTCTGGCAAATGCCAATCAAGCTGCACGGTGCTGCACTGTGAGCACAGGTCTCTTTGTAGGGCTCTGGCAGTGCTCCTCCTGTTCCTGCTCACACAAAGGAGCAGATACCGGTCCTGCTGATGGGTTGATGCCCTTTGATGGCCTTGTCCAGGTCTCTTGTGTAACGACCGTTCTGCTGGTGTCTCCATGCTCTTGAGACTGCATAGGGAGAAACAGACTGCATGGATGTGTCATCCTGGAGGAGCTGGACTACCTGTGCAACCTGAATGTGCTGCAGGTACCACATCATGCTACCAGTAGTGAGAAGGACACTAGTAAAACGCAAAAATGAAGAAGAGTCAGTCAGGAAGGATAAGGAGAGAGCAATTGTCTGTGGTCACCACCTGCAAAACCATTCCCTTTTGGGGGATGTCTTGCTGTTGCCTCTCCAGTGCACCTGTTGTCACGTTTATTTGCACCAAAACAGGTGACATTGACTCACAATCGCTTATGCTTCCTAAATGGACAAATTGATATTCCTGAAGTTTCACTGTTGGTGTTATTCTGCAATGATTGCGTGTTCCCTTAATTGTTTTAGGAGTGTATATTTTTTACTCCTGGCGATGTTAGTCAAAACAAATTCTGCATGTGATGCAAGGACAGAAAAAAATATGTCAACATAGGCTAAATACAATATAATTTCCTTAGTATGTATACTGTATGTAGTTATAAATTACAATGTGTGTTCTCTGATTCAAGAGTTACAAGATATACACGCACGCACGCAAGCACAGACAAACACACACAGTGGATTTAGAGCTTTACCTTCTGTTGGGGTTCACATCTGGCTCTGAGCAGCTCTGGCAGATTAAACAAGTGAAATTGAGAGAGCAAACCCCAGAATAAGCTTGACCCAAACAAAGTCTGAGCAAGGTGAAGGCTTTTGCCAAGTCACGCAAAGTTAGTCTTAACAGATAATTTGTAACATGTTCAAAATGTAAACACATTTCCAACTCAAGGCTGGGAATTCCCAACAGACTGTGGGGGAGACCGCAGCCAACAGGAGCTTACTGGATAGTAGAGAATAGAACTGTACTTGCTACAAACACTGGGGACAGAGGAGAGAGTTGAATTGGCCTGCTATGAACACAAAGGAGGCTGACTGGGACAGAGAATAGCTATAGCTATGAAAGAGAACAAAACATTGTTGCAGACTAGGTCAAGTCAATTATGTCGACTTTGACACGCTGTTCTTATTTCTTTGAAATATATTGTGGGTCCCCATCACACCCCATGTCGCAGTTCTACTGATCATCAACACCTGGAGCCTGTCGTGGGGCATACACAGCAAAATCACCAGTGTTAAATCAACTCTGAGAGTGTTAAATTAACACTCTCAGTGTTTATATAGCGCCAATGGGAAGCATATAGACACTGACATTGTTACTATAACACTCTCAGAGTTTATTTAACACTGGTGATTTTGCTGTGTACCTGGTCTCCATTACCATCCTTAATTGCACTTCCTTCATCAACTCTGTTTTTTTCAGGCAGCATTCATTTGGTATCTGTATAAGTATTTACCTGTTGAAATTCAGAAACTGATCCTCTTTATTAAATGCATGCAGTTGTATCCTGACTCCCAGCATATATAACAATACAGAATACTGCCTCAACTGCAGAAAGAATGGATGCTGCAGAAAGAATAGATCTTCCTCAGACGGTCAGTGAGTTAGGGCATCTTCTATTTGAACATCACCATATATTTGATCAGCTGGACCAGGCTAGGGAACCCATTCTCAGTGTTCTCTGGCAAAGATAGTGCAAGGGAGGATTCTAACCAACCTATTGAGGTACCCACAGCAGCCACTCCATACCCTTTTGTCTTGATCAACAGCGTGCTCCAGTAAGCAATGCTTTCCTGTCACTCCCTGACAAAATCTCACAGTGCCCAGACGAAATGCTGTGGGTTCCTTCTCAAATGCTCTATGTACTTTGTAGACTGGAGCTCTTTCCAAGTAGAGAGGCAAGGTTGGTAGAGTAGTTTCCTTCCTAACCCGGCAAGCGCTAGGATGGGCCTACGAAGAATTCATGGCCCTATTTTAGACAGTGTTCGAGTGGCCTGCTAAGGGTTTACAAACCTCCGCGCACCACTGTACATGACTTCCCATGGTCAGGTGATGCCGCAGGATGTGTGCAGTCAAGAAGGCACCAGCTTCAGCACTGCCCAATACGTCCTAATCTGGGGTTAATGAGATCAGAGTAGAGATCTGATTAACGCTCATCTCCCAGGGTAGGAGTGTGTCTCCCATAGCATTCATCTCGATACACTTTTTAAACAACATTTTATTGATTGGCTGCTCTCCTTGTGTTTCCACAGCCATTGTGGACTTTGGTGGATCCTGATTTCCTTTTTTCACTGAATATCCCTTTTAACTTGCTTACTACTTCGATTACCTTGGACAGTTGTCTGGTGGGATCTTGCACTGTTGCTCATTTCATTGAGGTACTCATCATTAATGAAGAAAAAGGGTGTTCCTGTGTGCCTGGGTGGATTATCGTAAGTAACGCTACCCTCACCAGCCATAGAACTGCTCCACGTAACTTTTTTTACCAAATTGAACCTTTGGAGTGCCAACAATTCTGTTCGTATCCGAGAAGAGGGAATGAATGGAAGATGGCTTTCTTCATCACGTCTTGGCACTAGAAGTATTTGGGTTGACCAATGCACTGTCAGGGTTCCAAAATTTTGTTGACAAAGTGTTAAGAGTGAGATGAAAAAGCATGTCATAATGACAGAAGTGAGTGCCGTAGTAGTCATTCAACTCTGTCACCTTCCCTTTATTGGGGACTGGAATGATGGTGGATGTCTTGTGCAGAGTGGGATAACTGCCTGGGCAAGGAAGATGTTAAAGATGTCAGTGAACACTCCCGCTAGCTGATCTGCACATGCTCTAAGAAGATACCATCTGGGCCAGCAACCTTGCAGGGGTTAATTTGTTAGAAGGAATTACACATCATCTGTGCTGACCATCAGAGTAAAGCCCTATGAACACCTATTCTTCTTCCTCTTCCTGTGCCTCAGTGACTATGCACCCATCTGTTGACAGACTTTGTGACAGATCTCCATCCTTCCAAGAGCTACACCATGATTATGGTAGCTGTAGAGTGGTTCTCTAAATCCTGACATTTCTTTTGGTCAGGTGTCCATATTGTCCTTCAGGTGGCTAGGTGCCGTTTGAGCAGGTGTTTCAACCCCTCCCAAAGGACATTTTCTCCAACTGTGGCCCCTAGTCCACGTTAAACGTATGGAGGGACTTCATAGAGAGACTGGGTGTTGTGGTCAGCTTCACTTCTGCCTACCAGCCTCAGTCCAATGGACAGGTAGAGAGAAGTTAGGGAGGTTCCTTAGAAACCACTGCCATGACTGATATGGGGAGTGATCCCAGGCTCTTCATTTGGCTTGGAGAACACTGAAAACTCTATCACTCCTTCCCTGGTCTGACCCCTTTCCAGTGTGTTATATAATACCATCCGATTCCAACACAGTGAAACCAGAACCAAACTGACATTCCTGAAGTGGAACAGTGGTTCCAGCATGCGGAACACAACCAATGTGAGGATTCAGAAGAGGCGAGAGGACTGACACTGCAGTGAAGCTCCTGGTTTCCAACACTGCATTGCATTTGCCTCTCTGTCTGTCTTAAATCTTTGTTTCCAACTAAGTGGTATCATCCTGTCTGCCTGTGGTGAGCACTAATTAGCCTTCCTCTTTTTTCTCCACTCATTACCTAGCCTGAACCTCCTCTGACTGAGCTGCTCCTCTCTTCCTTCTGCCCTCTCGTCTGATTTGACCTTCCACAACTTCATCTTATTCTGAAATCTGGTCATACTTTTAACAATAGATATTTAAGTATAAATTAAAACAATGTTTTTTTTGTTAGCTACAATTGTATTTAAACGTTTGGGCACCAATCTTTTAAATTCTGCAAATAATAGTAACAGTTCATTGAAATTTGTAAAGCAGAAATATATCTGTACATATTGTGATCGTAATTATTATTAATATTTCTGAACTGCATTCAAATTCATATAATTCAAAAATATAGACATATTTTTTCATTTTGTTGAATTCCGTGTTGATGTCTGGAGTTCGCGATTCCGTCTGCATTCTCCGCAACACGGAAATCATAGGGGACTAAATTCCAGATGAGGTAGAGATAGGGGGGTGTAGGGGATTCCAGAAGAGATGGGGTAGAGATAGGGGCCATGTAGAGAAAGATAAGTGAGAGATGACGGGTTTTATCGGGAGATAAGGGAGAGACAGGGGTTTTAGAGGCAGACAAGGGAAAGACAGGGGGGTGTAGGGGAAGATAAGTGAGAGACGGGGGAATGTAGAGGGAGATAAGGGTGAGATGGGCGGATGTAGGGGGAAATAAGCGTGAGACGGGGATAGGTATGGAGATCTAGGGGGTTTCAGGGGGAGCCTTTGAAGACGTAAAGGAGAAGGGAAGACCCTGGGAGGCCCTGGCAGCAGCTGATCTCAAACGTTGTTTTCCCAAAGGAAACTTGGGGTTGCACAACCTGTCAGTAGAGTCGGAATTCTTTGCACGGAACTCCAAGAACAGAACACTGAGAACAGAGCTGGGAGTCCCCCCAACCCTGCTCACTGTCATTACCCTCTCTCTTCTCTGGTGACAAATCTAAACCACAGCAAGGGACAATCAGTTACATACACTCACAAAACACCATAGCTGGGTTATGAGAGCAAGCTACAGATGGCCCTAGACAAATGGTAATCAAGACAATATTTTGAGAATATACAGTAAGTGAATAAGTGTCATACTTTCGGGTGGGTAATCAATTCATTCCCTCTACTAACGCTGTGCGACACTCTCCAAATAGTTGTATCTATAAAAGGTTTGAAAGGAGACCATATACAGTTATGGTCCCAGAAGCACAGAGTGCAGGGATAGTTCGTTTTGTGCCAATGCTCGTCAAAGCTGTGGCACCACAGTGAACAGGACTCTGTCTGTTTAACATCTCACTGTTTTCAGTCATGCCCTTTCAGTCAAGTGTAAATGCAGACATGTTCCTATTGTTGTGGATGTGTGATTGAAACTGAAACAACATATTAGTAAGTTTAAAAACCACAAAATTTGAAAAAGCAGGTCGGTAGATCTGGTCGTACCACATGCTGACACTTTCTGTGTCTCACCAGTCACATAATCCAGCCATGACAACAGGGTGAGCTTTAAACCTAATGGAGACAGATAACTAAAAGACAAACTGTTTTATTAAGACCTGAATGTTCTAATTTTTGCTGTTTGGTAGTGGGTCACAACCTACATTTTGGCTGTTGGACAAGTAGAATGTGTATTAATTAACCTTCAATTTTTTCAATAATTTCTGAAAAATAAGACTTCACAGAATTTTCAATACTAAAATAGCTATTAGCATTGGTATGAGGCAGATTTTATGCTCTCAAACATGTGAGCTTGCCAGTATTCTTCATCAACAATATGATCAAAATGTTATTCTTTTGTCAAATAATATGCCTATGTGAATTGAAAATATAGCATTAAAATGTTTATTGATTGAATATGTAAGAAATAAAATGTATGAGCTCAATACTGAGTTAAGATTGAGCCTGAGGTAACCTGGTTCAATTTAGGACCCAGGGGAAATTAGTTTCAAAGCAAGGATTTACCAGAGACTGCATTAGCTTGTAGTGCATGGATAGGTTCACCTGCAATTGTATAACAGTTTGCAACACTAACCTGACACAGAGATGAAGTTAGTCGGTTCTTGAAATTATTGCCAAGATGTTCAATAGACCGAGGAAAAGCTCTGTAATATGCTGAATCACACAAATAGCTGTCATACACAAACACATATTTGTACTTTTCTTCCTAGCCAGTGCTACATAGTACAGACAGCAAAACAGCAGCACTTATTGTGAGAGCAAAATAGTCTGAATGTCCCTGTTGTTTAAATATAGTATGTAATTTGAAGAGCTTGTCCTTTATTTCCATCTCTACTGGCATTTGTAGAGAGACTCAGACTTATCCTTCTCCAGAATAGGCTGGGGAGGTATTGACACACAATGACACGCAGCAACGTACTGTTGGCTAAATAGACTGACAGCATAGATATCTGTTTTATGATTCATTGACATTTAAAAAAGGGCAGTCCTTGATTGTTGACATAATTGCAATCTCTCATAATAATGCAACAAAACAAAAATGTCCATAGGTATACTTTAGAAATCTAACATGAAATTAACTGCACAAATCTAAACCACATATACAGGTCCTTCTCAAGAAATTAGCATATTGTGATAAAGTTCATTATTTTCCATAATGTAATGATAAAAATTAAACTTTCATAAATTTTAGATTCATTGCACACCAACTGAAATATTTCAGGTCATTTATTGTTTTAATACTGATGATTTTGGCATACAGCTCATGAAAACCCAAAATTCCTATAGTACGAAGTGAAGATAAGTCCTACTAAATAGTGTTTCCTAATTCTAAGGAAGTCACCTAAAATCTGTAAAGAAAGTACCACCATAATGTGTCTTCCAGTAGAGCTACAGAGAGATCACGCATGAGGAATGGACTCCAAATCTTCAGGAAGCCTGGCTGCAATGAGGGAACATACACAGCAAGATTAATAATGATTAGCCTAACAGAGACAAAAAAGTAAAATGTTCATGTTCAAAGCAACATTAAATACTTGCAAAGTGGTAATTACTGTAGATAAACATAGTCAATATTATTATTTTGGGAATATGTTGAAACAAGAACCCTAATGGTTAACCCACCAGATTACACAGTAAAGTAAAATAATGGAATGCACATAAATTTATGTAAATTTCTCTGGATTAGAGCATCTGTTAAATGTCTAAAATTTAAATGTAATACCAATTCGCTTTCTGTTAATGACGGGCAAACATTTTGCTACTGTAAACTACATATGTGGTTGATTCATCATGTGTGGTTGGGATACGGCCAGATCCAATTACATGCATAAAGTGGGGATGTTCAGGTGAAATAATCATGAGCTTAAAGTGCATACAAAGTTTGCATGCAATTACATTTTCTTTTTCCGAGACGTTGTGACCGCACAGGTATCTGTGAAACCTGACATAACATAACAAATCTGCAATCCATCACTAGACTGCCAACATCTGGCATTCAGCACTACGGATGGATATTACGAAATGTTTCTAGTAATAAATAATAGCTAGCCCAGTGCTGGTTTACTCTGCCTTTTATTTCTGTCTCTGTCTCCTTGGGCCAGTCAGCGTTACGAGGGGATAAAGGTCACCTAGGAAACTTTTTATTGCACTATATAGGACAAAGGGTACCATTTGGGAAGCTGACAGGTTCTGCTATACTATAGGAGCCTGGCTGCTCCCCAGATTATAATGATTGGTTGCAGACCTGCCACAGTATTCCCTTGTGATCAAGGAGAGCAGAGCACTAGTCACATCAAACACACAACCACACAGAGCAGATTGCAAGTATGAAAATTTAAGCATTGGGCCTCTGACATGCTGTCCAAACATTTTTATACTTTTGCCTAGCCTATTATGTCCATGCCTTTGCTTGCATTAACCGAGGACAGTCAAAGTCCTGGAGAAGAAAAGAAGAAAAAGTATTGTTTATTAGTAAAACAGCCAAAAAGTAATAACGTAAAGAAACAAAGTTTTTTTAACTTACCACAAAATGCTTACCTTAATACACACACTCTGTGACAGTCACTCTAGAAAATAAAAACATTCAATATTACTTTACATTAGAATCATCTGAATGCAACGTTTAAAAAAAATATGCAAAGAAATATAACTAAGTTATAACTAATTAAGCTTTTGCAGTTTAATTGTCTGAAAATCGTACCTGCTCTCTCAGGATTTGATGTGCTCTTTCCACATGAATTGTATCTAAGCAAATAACTTTGAGATAATAGCTACAGCATCACTAAGACGTCCTGCTCTCAGACATCCTGTTGCAATGGGACTTAGTTAGAAAGGAAATACTGTGGCAGCAAGGTGGTCTTGTGGTTAGGGCATCTGATTGGGGTCCGTTATGACCCGGGTTCAAATGGCCCCAACTGCCAAGGTGAAGCCTCTGTGCTCTGTTGTTCTGTCTGTGAACAAGACAGTTAGCGCTAATTGCTCTCAGGTCATTGCTGTAAATAAGAATTGGTTCTTAGTCAACTGGTTAAATAACATCAAAATAAAAAATCCCTTTGATGTAGAATCTGAAAACCAATGTATTAGCTTTATACTATACATTTGCTTACATTTATTGGTGTCCTCAAACTCCATATCCTAATATATTCCCTTTGCTTTGACATTTTAAATCAATTTAATTGTATCTTGGAATACAGCTTATTTATACTCTTGAGGAGGGACATGGTTACGTCCACAGTGCAATATCTGACTGGAACCACTGCAGAATTTTAAGTGGGATGATAACACTCAACTTTCCTTGAACGCCACCTGCAGAAACTTTTGGCTCTCGTGATTTTAGATAGACATATTTGATTAAAATAAGAGTATCTTGTTATCTATATTTGATGATAATAAGCGTATTGTGTTATCTATCTATAACACATAGCTACTGTAGCTATATGTAATTAGATAATGTAATACCGTTAATGCATGTTATTTATAACAGCTAAATATATTTTGAAATTGTGTACTACTACTGAGCTACAACGTGCCAGCTATATTTTCTTGCAACCCACCAGCCATGGAATGTTACTGACATTTGAATTGGAACTTTAAACGTGCACTAGCCTATGTAACGTTTTTGAAAACTAATCAAAAATATAAAAATTATGTTTTAGTACTAGTAAACGATAGGAACTACCATATTGGAATCAGGGATGGAAAACGTCAACTTAAGTAATGCAAAATACAGAGAATAGTAGAATAGCAAAATCGACATTTCACATGTTTCTACTAGAAACAAATGCATATTATGGACAAAGTAATCTGTATTTTCGGAAATTGGTTATATTTTCGATGTATTATTCCTGTGTTCAGTAAAAACATATTTATATTACAAATAATCCAAAAAATCTACGTAAAATTAGAGCCGACAGGACAAATGAATGGGAAGTTACATAGTGCAGCTTTAAAGTTAAGTAACCAAGTTATGCTAACATAGCAATGTCATTTCAAGTCCCTCTCAGTGTTTTAGGAAATAAGAATATCATCGTCGTCTGTGTCTTTTCCATGTTTTTTCCTCATTCTCAAAGGCGCTCAGGTTCTCTTCTACAGAGCTGGTAATGTCCTGTCCCCAATATGTTTTCGGTTGCGAGGTAACAGCAGCAATATTTAGTCCGGTTACAGCTGTCATCAACATGCGTAGGCCATGACTGGCCTCCAACTCCGGTACAGTCAGTAGGTGGCAATATATGCACCTCTCAGACGGTTGCGATCTGATAGTAAAACTAAAGAAAAAGAAAATCAACATGCGCTGCTAGCAATTTCCGTTTAACACTTCCGGTGCAGAGGGAGTCACTGCTCGAACTGTAAGAAGATAGCTAGCTACATTATAAACACGTAACGTTATGGAAATGTAAACTAGTGTTTTAAGTCTTTATTTGTTAAATAAGAGCTACCTATTTTAAAGTAGTTATACACTCAATAATAGCTAGAGTATCGCAATGTGTAGTTAACGTTAACAGCCGTAAGTCTAATTTAGCCATCAAGCTTGTTAGTGTGCACACCGCACAGTTGAGTGCTTCAGGCACTTGCTGACTAGAGAACAGTAGCGAGTTGTGTACTGTAGCTAACTTGTATAGCTCCTTCGCTTTCTTTATTATTCAGCAGGGAGTTTTATTTTTGTCTGTAGTCAGTCTCGTTTGTCAGCAAGCTGCCTTTTTCCGGTAACATGGACGTGTCCTGTCCCAAATCAACATGGGATCAAACTCAAAGTCCTGACAACCTAAAACCAATAACCATACCGGACCCTCTACCTGCCTCCCTTCAACTCCAAGATTTGAAGCTGGCCCCCTTTACAGAGTTGGAGCACGCACAGCAGAAGGGCAGGTTGAAGTGTTCAAGCTGTGGAGGTTCCCGAATGTTTTTCTGCTACACTTGCTGCTGCTTAGTTGGGGTCCACCAGCAGGAAATCCCCTCTGTCAAGGTAGAAAGGGGTGGGGCTTGATTCACCAGGTGGTTTTGTTAGGCGAAACTCACATTGTTGTTTTTAATCTAAAATGTTGTAAGTGGTCAGTTTGTCAAGGTAGTCAGGTGTTACACACACTGTGGTTATCAGTTCTGGTGCAGAATATGCCAGCCCCTGGTGCATTAGTTTGTTATAGACTGTTCCTAGTACATGGGTTGACTGTATGGTTGGTTACACTTAAGTTCCTGTGTTTGCAGCTCCCTATAAAGATCGACATCATCAAGCACCCCAGTGAGGTCGACGGGAAGAGCACAGCCATACATGCTAAGATTCTTTCTCCTGATGATGTCACCATCTACACCTACCCATGTATACCAGAGTATGAAAGTGAAACAAACAAAGTTAGTTTTTCCCTCTGCTTTATATGAAATTATATCCAGAGAACAATGTGAGCCTTTTGATAAAAAGTTTGACTAATAATCACTAATTTACTGACTATTCTCTTTGACCAAGTGTTTCTGTGTGCACACATATTTAGGTAGTATTGGTGTTCCCAGGTCCTGAGTCAATCTCAGTGGAGGAGATGTTACAGAGATTACAGGACATGGCTGCCACCACATCTACTGATTCCCCAGTGGTGGAACCTTCCCCAAAGCGGCGCAGAGCCAACGAGATGCCAGAAGGCACACAGCAGGCTGAGGGCAAGGCATCTGGGACCAAACAAACACAGGACAGTGCAACAGAAGCAGAGAAGAATGGTCAGATTGAGACCTCACGGGCCTGTGTCCTCCAGAGAGTAGTGTTCATCGACAGCACATGGAACCAAACCAACAGAATAATCACAGATGAGCGATTGCAAGGTAAATAGCATTAATGTCAGCATAGCTGGCAACTGTTTTTAACTGTTTTTTAAATCAACTTCAAGGAATGTTTGACATGTTTCCTTGTCAACTGTGTGATGTTTGAGGGCTTTATTGCATTAAGAAATTTACAAAAGATGACATTCTTTGTTTACTGTGCCAATCAATACAAATTATGTTTGTTTACTATCCCCTTTTGTTAGTACTGTTAGTCTCTGTTTGGTATAAAATCTATGGATTAAGCATGTGAAAACATTTTACCTTATAAAATAAGTAATTACATTATTTTGGAAGTCCCAATACATTCACACATTGGTTTAATTTAATAATTAGTTACAAACTTTGGACAAAATAAAATATGAAATTCAAGCCACTTGATTTTCAATATGTTATTCACATATCCAATGCACGGCAGCAACAGTTAATCATTTAGGTTTAGTTTCTATATTTTGATCAACATTGACAAGATAACACTACTTTGTTTTAGCCTACAATAAGAACATAAGCTTTGTTCCTGTCCCTTATAATGACTGACTGACTGTTTCTAAAGCACTGCTTCGTGTGGAGCTGAAGACCAGGAAGACGTGTTTCTGGCGCCATCAAAAGGGTTCTCCAGACACCTATCTGGCCACCATAGAGGCTGTGTATTACTTCCTTAAGGACTACCATGAACTGTGTCTGAGACAGGAGTACACTGGACAGTACGACAACCTGATGTATTTTTACAGTTTCCTACACACCCTCATTAACAAAGCCAAGACAACTGCTGGGAAACGCTGAGGAGAAAGGAATTATTGCCTAGACACCCTGGTGCATATCCAGAAGAACCCCTGTGGGCGGCTGAGAGGGGCGAGAGATACGACGAGGAGAGAAGAAAGAATTACACACGTAAACATACTAGCACTACCATCAAGATCCAGAAATAGTAGAGGCCTTTCTGTCTCAAACTTGTGAGTTACAACAACTGTGTGATGTGTGCCGACAGCGGACTACGAAACAGATTCCTGATATGCTCTGAACTGTTAAAAGGTACACAGTGAGGATGATATTGAAGAAACCTTTGGTGCTGTCTTTGTTCAGAAAGTCCTCCCATCCATTATTTCCCACGGCAGTAGTTTTTATTCTAGCCCTCTACAACTGCATTACCATTAAATTAATATTTTACCCAAACTCAACTTTCACGTGTATTCCTATTCATTTCACCATGCCTAGAGTGTAGACATAATATTGTATTTGGTGTATGATTACATCCTAGATACAGCTAACTTTCATCTGTTAAAATGGTGCACAGCCATCCATGCATGCACTGGTTTGAACCCTGTTCCTTAATGCCGGTCTTTATACTGGAATTTCTGACAACGTGAACGGTGGGTGTGTATTTCAAATGATTTAGCTACAGTATAGCTAGATATGAGCACGTTTGTAATTCCAAATAATTTTATCTATGGCACCTGGGACCGAAACATGAAATTAGTCACATCCTGACTGATCAGGTCATTAAAAGCAAGATATCTGGACAAAATCCCAATTGCATGGGGTAAGATATTCCTTTAGTTAAGAACTGTTATCCTAAAGCAGAGGTCCTCAAACCCTTCCATGGAGGGCCTAGTGTATGCTTGTTTTTGCCTTTCCCTTTAATTAGAGCCAAATTAGGACCTAGAGGGGATATCCTAACCAATTAGTGAGCCACTCACATATCAGGCTTGTACAAGGTAAAAGTGAACCTGCATACACTAGGCCCTCCATGGAAGGGTTTGAGGACACCAGGCCCTCCATGGAAGGGTTTGATGACACTAGGCCCTGCATGGAAGGGTTTAAGGACACTAGGCCCTCCATGGAAGGGATTGAGGACACTAGGCCCTGCATGGAAGGGTTTGAGGACACTAGGCCCTGCATGGAAGGGTTTGAGGACACTAGGCCCTCCATGGAAGGGTTTGAGGACACTAGGCCCTCCATGGAAGGGTTTGAGGACACTAGGCCCTCCATGGAAGGGTTTGAGGACCCCTGTCCTAAAGAATGGTTGTGGTTATGGGCAATTTCTCTAACTCAAACATTTAACTTTAAAATGTATTGAAATCTATAGATTTATTTTCTCACGAAGAACTTGTAATTGTATTTTTAAACTGCCATTGTTTATTTTATGAAAAAACACCAGTGTACATTTTTTGTAATGTATTAACATTACCTGGTTTTGGACCTTAAAATTCTGATTTTGTTTATGTTTGGAAACCAATTTCAAGATATTTACATGTAGAACCCTAATTGGCTGATCGAATAATGTCCAACCAGAATGTTCTCTGGTTCAGGCTGCTGATGAGCCCCAGACAACCTTTCAGTCCCTACAGGTGTCAATGATGTCAAACTGGTCTTGAATGCATAAAAACTAAATGTATGACCCTTACTAGAGCTCGCAATCATCCAGAGAAAATGTACAATAGCTGACGGCTTTCCACGGAGTGTCATCCAAACATACATATAGCCAAGTATTTGTAGGATGACACTCCATGGAAAGCCATCAGCAATTATACATTTTTTGTGGAATGTATATCAGAGAATACATTCACATACGTTCATTCACATACGTTCACATACTGTTGAACAAGCAGTATGTGATAAGAATTGGACGGCTTGGCGACACGTGCCTAAAGGAAGCATGTGATCGATCTTTGACAATTTCACAAATGCTGAAGGGTTGCCAGAAAGACAAGACTTAAAGGGGAATTGGACATGACAAAATTGGGACTGCGGTCAAACTAGCCGACACTTGAAAATCTACAAACTAGCCGAGACTTGAAATTTGTGTGCTAAAGCCCTCTGAAGTGCAACTTCAACTTTATTTTTTATAAAGCTTATTTAATAGCAATGTTTTTGCCCAAAGTGCTTCACAGTTTACCATAAAACATACATGTATAGAAACATTATCAGGCATAGCAGATGTAGGCATGGCTACACACTTCTAGGCATACCCCTCACCCAACAAAATAGAGATCAGTGTAGAGAGAGATAAAACTAACAATAAGTTATCACTACATTGTACACAGTTTAAAAAGTAAGTTTTTAACTGAGATTTAAAGATTACTATAGTTTGAGCTAGTCGGATATGAAGGGGAAGAAAAAAAATATTAAATATTGGTTCGTAATGTTTGGTGCTGTCTAAAAAATAATATATGGTTCGTAATGTTTACATCCACAGCAGACTGTCCAAATGCTACTATTTGGGGTAGATTGAACTGTCTTTACATAGTAATGACGCTTCTGGCTAAATTAAAATTAATTCTCAAAAACATATGTCAGAAGTGGGATTCGAACCCACGCCTCCAGGGGAGACTGCGACCTGAACGCAGCGCCTTAGACCGCTCGGCCATCCTGACATGCCAAATCACAGAACGTGAATCTATTAAATACAAATTAAATTAGTATATTATCAATAACTAACGACAATAATCAAAATAATATGTTTATAGATATAGATATGATTCGGCCCACTAGAGAGTGATATAGCACGGGCTGGGACGCCAGGGTTGAGGGTTCGATTTATGTGGGCGACCGACCATTACGGTAAGACTAGTATTAGTGTACTTACTGTAAATTACTATAGATAAATGTTTTCTTAATAAAGGAAATGTGAAAAAGTTGTTTTTAGAATTTCGAGCCGTAGTAACAGAACCGTTTTATCTTTAATGACCAGTTACAAACCTTCAAACGATGAAATAAATGTGATATAAAAAAATATAAACATCTATTTTTATGAGATTCTGATTAGCTACACGATACAAGGTGCTTTTTAAACCAAAAAGTATAGCCTAAAATGCACAATTTATATTAAAAAAACAGACCCGCACGTGCTCATTTACAAACACTGAAGATAAATTCACAGCTCGTTGAGTCCTCATTGCAAATGCAATTCCTGATCAAATGATAAAAATAGGCACCACATAGTATAGGAAACCATCGTCACATTTTTTTAATATAAAGAAACAGTTTGTACCTCTTACCTGAGCTGGTCACTGAAAGAGAAAGTAGTTCCATTTTCACTACGCGAAATTCCGCACAGTGCATATTTAATGTAGGCTATGGAATAGGGACCTGACAAAAGCAATTCTTATACTTGAACATGAAACTACTACACATCAAATTGAAAAATATTTTATTTACAAAATCAGGACAGCCAGTGCATGCATCGTTTTATTTAAATAAGTTTACCCAATTTAAATAAGTCATGTTCCACACGTTGTTGTTCATCATCATCATCTTCTCTACCACCGCTGTCAAACATCCATTAATTACAAAGACCACTAAATCCTCAATCCACAAAGGGTACAGAAATTCTCTGTTACAGCTGTGGTTTCCTAAGCTGCCATTTTTTTCCATACAAAACGGCATCTATCTTAATGAGAAAATACGTTAACATGTAAAGGGAGAGTGTGTGTACGATACTATCAGTGTGCGCTAAACTAGTAGTAGGCCTCTCTGATCTTGGCCTGTAGAGTGTCGCAGGTCTTCTTGGCGTCTCCTAGCAGCATGGACGTGTTGGGTTTGTAGAAGATTGGATTGTCTACTGCAGCATAGCCCACACCCATGGTCCTTTTCATGACAATCACCTACAAGGGCAGGGAACCAGTGTGAAATACATGGCTATCATCACAGGTTTTATAACATATATATTTTTTTTTTTTAGGTTTATAGGTTCAAGACTTATCCCCCATCACTCTGTAGATATTGTATTTTTTTTTCTGCTAACTTTAACCACTCCTGTGTAGATCGTATTTCTTGCTGCATTCCTTAGCTCTTACAATTGTTTAATTTTGGCCATTGCCTGTACTTCTCATTTGGTTCAATAAACCATTGGATCATCCCTATCGAAACGGTTAGACTACATCTGATCAGCCAACATCTGATCAGCCTTACCTGTTTGGACTTCCAGACCTCCAGGACTGGCATTCCAGCGATAATGGAGTTGGGGTCCTCCTGTGCAGCAGAGTTCACGGTGTCGTTAGCCCCCACCACCAGCGTTAGGTCAGTCTCTGCGGGAATCAGACATTCAGTGAATATCAGTACAAAATGTCCCGGCAGGACTACAGATGTAGCCAGCCACGCCGCATCACAGACAATCATGTCTGAAGGATGCGTTGGGATCATGTCAACTAATGGATCAGTGTGTGTTCTGACCATTGAAGTCCTCGTTGATCTCGTCCATCTCCAGGACCACGTCGTATGGCACGCCAGCCTCAGCCAGGAGAACGTTAAGCTGTCCAGGCATCCGACCTGCCACAGGGTGGATACCGAATCTAGAAAGAAATGCACACGCAGAAGATGAATACGCACACAAAGAATGAAACACACACAAACAATAATACTGCATAGAAGTCTGGGATTCACAGCTTTGCCCTGTATATGGAGAACAAAGACATTTTCCACATTAAAGCGATTATGACCAGATGGGTTTTGTCTTCTCTGAACACTAGAGGTGACTTGCCCGTGTTCCTCACCAGGAAACAGTAAAATTGTAAAACCAACTGGGAAAAATATATATTTTTTTAGGAAGGTTATTTTAAAACTGACTAGTACAGGAAGATAACATCTCATGACATGTCAGGAGAATTAATGGGCCCAACGCAAACGATAGCGTGAGTGTGGAAAGACAAGAACGAAAGAGTAAAAAGTACATACAGTTGGCTCTGGAACTAATTGGACACTGACATAAGTTTCATTAGTATGTCTGTTTACCTAATTATATTAAAGTAACTGTTAAATAATTAATATGGCCTTAAAGTGCAGCCTCAGATTTAATTGCAGGGTATTCACATCCAAATTAGAGGAAGGGTTATTTAATTACAGATCTTTAATATGTATCCCGTTCTTACTGAATAGCACCCGTAGTACTCAACAATGAGGCATTGCCATCTTTTCTCTAAAATACATTTTCCTATCTTCAAAACGTCTCAAAAGTCTGCTGAGCCACTAGCTTTGTTAACAGGTTTAGCCTCCCATTCGGACTCCTATGGTCTCAGTCTGTTACGATAATTAAACAATGGTTTTATACATATATAATTAAACAATAATAATTATTAGGCTAATATTACAAATGCACCAATTTGGTCAAATTACATGAAATACCGTAGTCTAGAGGAATGTTACATGAATTCACAATCGACAAACAATGATCACAAAACAATGAATTATTAAATCACAAATTAAATAACTGTTCTACATTACTACTCTAAATTTCAGAAGCAGTTGCCTTCCACCATTTTGTGCGTAGTGCCTATGCATGGTCATGGCTGTGCATAAATGTTCATACAGATTTGAGCGTATTATAAATGAGGCTGCTGGAGTTGATTCTATGTGGCATTCACATTTGGATCCTGTTGCTGTGAACCCACAATATGCGGTCAAAGGAGCTCTCAATGCAAGTGAAACAGGCCATCCTTAGGCTACAAAAATAAATAAATCAGAGACATAACAGGAACATTACGTGTGGCCAAATTAACAGTTCAGCTTCTGGAAAAGCATCACAAAGGAGGAAACCCAGCGTTTGGTGATGTTCCAGTCATTGACTTGCAAAGGATTCTCGACAAAGTATTTAAAATTTACAATTAATTTATGATTGTGTCCAATTACATTTGAGCCCCTGAAATAAAGAGACTGTGTATGGAAATGGTTGCAATTCCTAAACGTTTCATATGATATATTTGTCTGAACTTCAAATTAATCTCAGTCGATTCATTTCAATTCCATTGTGGTTGCGTACAGAGTCAAAATCACGAAAAAATTGTCAGTGTTCAAATATTTCCAGACGCAACTAACTATTTGGAGAGACAACTGGAGTAGAGACACAAGACTGGAAAGAGTTCAAGAGAGACCGGTGTGTTTGTGGAGACCGTACCTGACAGACTTTCCCTGCTCCACCAGCATCTTCACCATGTCAGCGATGGGGTATTGGGCCTTAGCTGCACACAGACCCCAGCCTGAAACCACACACACCATGTTATACATATGTTTAACATGTTATATGCCGACATCACAGTTACTGTTACCCGGGATTTCCACTAACTGCGGAACGACTGCAGATCGGCTCCGCTGCGTGTCGGCTCTGTGCTCCGCCATCATTCAATACCCACCAGGTCCGTATTGGTTGCGGAACGGCTGACAGTGACTATACGAGGATCCTCGCGAATTCACGTATGATCGCGCGATATAACAGCATATATACTGTACTGAGTTGCTGCGGAGCTCTCCGGCATCCGGCAGAAATAGAAGCTCTGCGTATCTGCTCCGAAGGGCTGCGGATCGCCGGAGCTGGGACGGAGTCGGAACGCAGCCGTTCCGCAGTCATTGAAAATACACACCTTGACTTTAATAGAAACCTATCGACTCCGCCGCCGTTCCGGAGCGGATCTGCAGCCGTTCCGCAGTTAGTGGAAATTGCCGGTTAGAAACACTTAAGAGAAAACTGGTTAATGGAAGCACAAATTTCTCACAATAATGCCATAATGCTTTAAAGTGATTGATAGGTTCAGTTGAATAGACTTCTCCGAATGTTACTGTTTGAAATAGTTTCTTCCATTCTTCTCACCTACTAAAAGGCCTTGTCCATGACCAGTGTTAAAAATGTTTTGGGCCGGCTGTGCCATTAATCTGCTAAGGGTCAGGCGTTTGCTCCCAACGACTCTATCCTAGGCGCAAAAACTCTCTGAGCTCAACTCTCGGAGAGCAGCTCTCCGCTGCGCTCAGAGTTAAAATATTTTAAACTTTGACCCCCGCTGACCGCCCGAAGTGCAACCAATGGCACGGCAGTGTGTGTTCTTGTCGTATACACGGGGGGGAAAAAAAGTAATTTTGTGTGTGTCAGAGTAGCCTGATTTACACTAACACTGAAACTGTATGACGATATGGATAACAAATCATTAGCGTGAAATCATTTCAGTTCGAAAAACAACAACTACTACCCTGCTAGCTAGCTACAGTGCTCCAGCTGCATCAGAATGCGCCCTACCTAGCGGAGAGCAAGGCGTTAAATGCTGGACAGGGCCCTTAAGGCTGCTGTATTACCTACTTCCCCTCCAGGGTTCCCCTGTTATCCTTTCCTCATGTCCCTGTAATCTCTTAGTGAACAAAGCACTTATCACAAGCGCACGCACGCACGCGCACAGTTTTGGGGACCAGAAAACATTCAAATCCATGTTACCTAAACTTAACATTAACATTAACCCTAACCTTAACCATAATCCTGACCCTAACCTTAACCTCACACTAAACCTAACCTTAATCTCAATAACATAAAATTTATGCCTGATCTTAACCTTCCTCTAATGCCTAAACTTAACGCTGAATGCCTGAACCTGAAAGTACCCTAAATTGTAACCCTAACCCTAATTGTAACCTTCACCCTAACCATTACTCCTAAGTCAGAAATTGACTTTGTCCTTACAGGGACTGGCAAAAGGTTAGGGTTATCCTCATGAAGAATCCTGGTCCTAATACAATCTGTTAAACCAAAACACACACACACACACACTTCTGCTCCCAGTGGTTTTTCTATTTGTCTTCCATCTCATATCCCCTGTGCTTCCCCATCTGTCTTCAATCAAAGCATTTCCCCCAGCTTGGGGGAGGAGTGCGTGCGAGGGAACCCCTTATGCCTGGGTGTGTATTATGGGATGGAGGGCCGCTAGCAGACACATCAGAGCCAGATATGTGGGCGGGGGTTGAATTAGAGGACATGCGTGCGAAAGGAACCCCCACCGGGTGTCTGTTTAACACCGTGTGTGTGTGTGTGTGTGTGTGTGTGTGTGTGTGTGTGTGTGTGTTCTGGGATGTCACCGTGTCGGGTCCATGTGTGGATGTCTGTTTAACACCTGTGAGTGTAACTGTGTTCTGGGATGTCACCGTGTTGGGTCCATGTGTGGGTGTCTGTTTAACACCTGTGAGTGTAACTGTGTTCTGGGATGTCACCGTGTTGGGTCCATGTGTGGGTGTCTGTTTAACACCCGTGAGTGTGTGTGTAACTGTGTTCTGGGATGTCACAGTGTTGGGTCCAGGTGTGAGTGTCTGTTTAACACCTGTGAGTGTAACTGTGTTCTGGGATGTCACCGTGTTGGGTCCAGGTGTGAGTGTCTGTTTAACACCTGTGTGTGTAACTGTGTTCTGGGATGTCACAGTGTTGCGTCCATGTGTGGGTGTCTGTTTAACACCTGTGAGTGTAACTGTTTTCTGGGATGTCACAGTGTTGGGTCCAGGTGTGAGTGTCTGTTTAACACCTGTGTGTGTGTAACTGTGTTCTGGGATGTCACAGAGTTGGGTCCAGTCCAGAGGTGAGCGGTGCAGAACCTCTGACCCACACTATAGTGCATTTCCAATACCACTTCACTGACATATGTGGACAAACAGCACCCTCTAACGGACATTATCCGTACCACAGTCAAATTTATATGAATGCAGACACACAGGTGTTAAATAAGACTCCCTGTCAAACCCACTAAGGCCGCTCACCTGTCCTCCACTGGGCCTGCCAGATGTACAGTGTGTTTTTGCGTGTGTACCTGGGGTGATGATGATGCTGTTGGCCTCTTTGATCATTTCCACAGACTGGTCCACATTGACCTCCGTGTGGGTCCCTGTGATCTCCATGGGTTTCCCCCCTGCTGTGGAACTTGTACCAAACCCTCCTAGGATTACGTTGGGCAAGGAACGGTTCATTGCCTGGGAAGAGGGGTGTGCACAGGGTTATATACAAACACTATTATGGCATTAGAAATGTATTTATATTAACACCTTTCCCCCATTAAAAATCTTTTGGCTGGTCTTTAAGCATCCTGTGAGACTGACAGTGAGGAGAGTAAGTGTAGCAGGACTCACCACACACATGATGTAGGACAGGATGGCACCAGAAGAGCCAATCAGAGCTCCCACAATGGTCATGAGATTGTTATCCAACAGGAATCCTTCAGCACACAGCGCCCAACCAGAGTAGGAGTTGAGAACAGTGATGACTACAGGCATGTCAGCACCCCCGATGGCCATTGTCAGCGTTACACCCTGGAGGAAAACAGGCCCAAGTTATAATATACTCAGTTAACTAGAACATGCATGACACCATATGAATAATTAATTGTAAAATCTATAATTTCTAACATTGATAGACACTGCTAATGTATTGGATATACAGCATATTATAAATCAATGTAATGCCACCTTGGTGAATTTCTATTAAAAACATAAAAACATTTGACTGGTAGTGTTTGGAAATTCCTACAACCTGGGGACTTTAATGTCCATAATACACAGCATGGTAGTGTCCATACATTTATTTTGTAAATATTAGTTCTAAAAGGTCATCTATAAAAGGTTATGCCTTTGCAATGCTAGTTGTTTGATGTCTTATTCATTTTGAGTTCTTCTGTTCCAAGTTTCATTTTTAATACAAGTTCTAAAAGCTAAAGTCACAATCTTCTGTATTGGTATTTTCTGTATTATTTGTTAGTTTAGATAAAATTGGTTGTTGGCAGTGATTTTTGATTATGTCTGTTTAAAATATTTTTGCAGTATTCTCACCATGATGGTGGACAGCCCAGACACCCCCACCAGGCAGCCCATGCCAGTAGCGTAATCAGCACTCAGCATGAACGGAACCATCCCACCAACAGACGCTGCCATGAGACCGGCATTCATCATGTGACGCCCCGGTAACATCAGCGGAGCAGAGTTCAGAAGGCCTGTCACAAAAAATAAATCAAAGCAATATTCAGCTGGACACACAACTGAGCAAAAAACACGTCATTTTGAAGTCTGACTTGGGAACAGTATAGAGCAGGGAATCCTGGAGAAGAAATCTTATTGATTAGAGGGCCGGTGAGTGTTGATATGTATTGATAACAGGCCACGGCTCTGGCAGGGACTCCCGGCTTCAGTCTGTGTCTCATTACCAGTGATCAAACGGAGGGCTGACGTTTTCCAAACACAATGCTTTGATTTTACCATCACTGGATAATCAATTGCAGACAGATAACAATTTTCCCCACGTGTGCCAAACGGATTCCCCCATCCAGAGAATCACCCCTTAAATGTTACTCCCCCCCCCAACTGAATTCCTACAAAGCCTTCCAACTGTTCAAACGTCAGGCACACATTAATCAGCCATGTAACACACACGCGTTCTGGATTTGCCATGGTATCCTAAACTTTGGCCAGAGTAAAGGCAATCAGTATCAATATGGTGGGAGTGAGGGAGTTCAGGTGAGTCACCCGGTGATTGAGGACGCTCGTCCTCCCTGTGTACATGTACGTTCCTGGTTCCATCTGTATGGTCCTCAGTACCTTGCAGCTTGCCGTAGGCCACCAGTGACCCGCTAAATGTCACGCCTCCGATGTAGGTGCCGATGTAGGCCACAGTCTTCACCATGTTGGCTGCCGGGTGCACGTCCAGGTGGGGGTACTCGATCATGTACTCGGCCACGCAGGTCAACACTGCAGCCAGCCCTACCAGGCTGTGGAAGGCAGCTACCAGCTGGGGCAGGTCTGTGATCTCAATACGCCTGGCAATGGTCAAACCTGCAGAAGCAGAGCACAGTCACATAACCCGTACGGAACAACGTGTGTCGAAAATTATGAATTACGAGAACCTGAAAGCGGCCAAAGGTAGAGGACCGTTTAAAAAAGTAATTAAAATCCCAATTCCTTTTAAGCTCAGGTATTGGGGGAAACTGACGTCATGAACATATTTTAACTAGATCTTAGAATGAAATCTTATGTCACAACAAAGACAGCATATTGGATGGTCAATCAGGTTCATTATTTTATGCTGTTGTGGTGTAAACACTAGACTAAACCACAACAAATTCCATCACCAATGATACTGAAAAAAGTAATAACAGTAAAAAATAGCTCCTAAGTTATCTTTCTTCAAAGTCAAAGTCAAAGTCAAAGTGGTTTATTTATCATATGCATTGAACAACATACATCATCCTATGCAGAGAAATTCTTATTGACATGGCTCGGCGATTCTATGCAGTGGGCTTAAAAACAAGAATTACAACAATATAGAATTTTAAAATAGGAATGACAATAGTAATAATAGTAATAGTAATAATGATAATAAT
>JACXGM010005476.1:0-35072 GCA_016801145.1 Umbra pygmaea | reverse complement strand
TCCCATGTGTTTATGTAGTTTTGTTATGTTCCAGGTCACTGACTCCATGTCCCATGTGTTTATGTAGTTTTGTTATGTTCCAGGTCACTGACTCCATGTCCCATGTGTTTATGTAGTTTTGTTATGTTCCAGGTCACTGACTCCATGTCCCATGTGTTTATGTAGTTTTGTTATGTTCCAGGTCACTGACTCCATGTCCCATGTGTTTATGTAGTTTTGTTATGTTCCAGGTCACTGACTCCATTTTGTGCTCTGGTTGTCTTTATGTTATCAGGATTTTTAATTCACATGACTTTGCAAGTAACCAATAGATGGCTTGTCCTCAAGTTCAAACATGCTCAGCTGTTGTCTCATTAGTACATTTATTTAGTTCCTGGGTATGTTTGAGTCTACCGTATATCTCAGAAGTTCTCCCAAATTACGTTCTGAGGAAACTATTTTGAAAACATGAATTACGTTGTATGCCAACATATTTAGGGCGTTTTGTTAATTAGGCTATTTTTGTCCTTCTATTACGTTGCACCGGCATGTTTCATTTTGCCGGTTCATGCGAGAACACATTCCATAGCGTTCAAAATTATATTCTAACATTCACATTTAACGTTAGCCATGTGGTTACTGAGGTTAAGGTTAGGATTAGGGTAAACATGACTAAATATATATATATCATGTGCTTCACGCTGGAATGGAGAACAAACACACACAAAGCTTCATCTGGATATGAACTCGCAAACTCCGGGATGAAAATCGCAGATTTATATGCACATCCACCGTACTCCACCATACCAACTCCACCATACCAAAAACTATGCTATTTACATGCTACGTCAAAAGCTTTATATGTTCATATTTTATGTAATTCAGTTTTTAAATTTAGTTCCCTATGAATGTCCCTGACCTTCTCATACGTTCATATTTCACACATTTCAATTTTGCTAAATAGTTCCCACAGAACATAATTCAATGTGATTTTTGGCTGGTTTGAGTAGCTGTCGGTTATTTTCAATTGTTGAATATAACGCTCTGTATATTTGTGTGTTACATGTACGTGGCTGATTATATTACGTTTTACTCATAGAGGCTGCTTAATTTTATAACAGTGTGTTTTTCGGATTAAACACTGTTTGATTAATTTAAGTGTCTCCATTTTCCCAGATTGTGACAATATCAGAGGTCCTGGGATGCCATTTGTGTTCCGTAGACATACGCACATTTTAACCCGTGCTTTTAGCTATGTCTTTGCTCACTTATTCCACAGAGAGAGGGCCTGCATCTCAAATGGCACCATATTTCTTATACAGAGCACTACTTTGGCCAGGGCATTACAAAACCTAATGAAATGTGTGGCATTGTGGTATAGATTCTTATTCGAAATGCATGTAGTGTGTACCATTGTATGCAGGTTCCATAGAGGTGAGCGCTACGGATCAGAGAAGACTGTATGTAGTCTTTATGCACTGGGAATTACACATTACAAAGCCAAGAAACCCATAAGCAGGAACAAATGTGTACAAACGTGTTCTTATTTTTATGCAAATAGATTTAGAATCTTTTTAGAAAATTCATATGCTAATATGTTTTTACTGGAGCAATTACCGTAGTTGTGTGGTATTGTGATGAACAGTTGTTAAGCCATAGTTTCCTTTTTTATTTAGGTTTAACTGTTAAAACATTTTCTGAGCTGTAAGATATTGCTGCCATACTTCACCCAGTATGAGGTTTTAACTGTGTTGCTTTTAATTGGTTGATTTGGATGAATTCAGTGTGTTGGGAAACCCCTGAGCTGAATGCAATAGACACCCGTTCGCACTATTACTCCCGGTTTGCTGCCATAGAGGTCTGTGTGTCTGTGTCATCCATCCTGAAAGTGTGGCGCACACACACCCTCTACATAATTAGACATTAATGAGATACTGTTTAATAGCCAATTGTCCATTCACTTACATGCCCTCCTTCATTAGAAGTTCACAGTGATTTGCCAGTCACGGATAGGTTAATTGCAATGAATGGGAACTGATAAACTGATCCTGACTTATTGATTACAGCTGTCTGCAGTTGCACTCGCTCTCAGTCTAGCCAAGTTTGTTTCTTTCCCTAAATGTTTTATCCATTTAAATCGAGTTTCTAAAACTCTTCACACAACACATTTGTGATTCTAATGTCTTTGAGATTTGAAATTTTGCCATCAATCCTTGACTTTTTGATTAAACACGTTATTATAGTAAAATAATTACTAATTAAGCTACTAGAATGGCAATTACCGCTGTAAATATGCAACCAATGGTCAGAGGTCAGACATTTTTAAGGGAGTCAACAATGAATTATCAGTTGTGTAAAAACACAATTTGTGTATGCTTGTTACCTAGCCAAACAACCAATCAACCAACCTGTTAGTTGAAAATGATTATATATATAGTTTTTTTTAAGATATCCTTCCAAAATGTAAACGTGACCCACCACCTATATCTGGGCTTACCGTCACCAAAGTCATTTTTTGAAAGTACAGATTCAGAGCATTCAAATGGTATGTCATGCACTGAAATAGTAGAACATTTAGAAAAAACAGTCCTGAGAAATTTCCCCTCAAAGTTTAGCTAAAAATCACACCCCAATAGAGGACTCTTTGTTCATGCCCATTTAAGATCATTTATGCCCTCATAAACCTTAGCCCCACCCATCTGTCAACTATTGTGTCAAACAACCCAAATAGGCAGTACATGTAAGTGTATTATTTTGGAACCAGCATTTTCTAAACAAGTCTGCATTCATTATTAAAAAAGGCCATCTTCACACTCTGAATTGATTTCTCCTTATTTAACTTTGTATAAAATGTTATATAATTGTACCTGAACTGTTATAAAGCTATGCATTTTGTTTAGGTCTTCTGTTTGCATGTACATACTTTTACAACAATAAGCCATAACATTATGACCAGTGAATAACACTGAAAATATCGATTTCATGGCACCTTTCAGTGGGCAATATTAGGCAACATTTTGTCCTTATATTTGATGTGTTAGAAGCAGGAAAAAAGGGCAAGCATAAGGATTTGAGCAACTTTGACAAGGGCCAAATTATGATGGCTAGACTACTGGGTCTGAGCATCCAAGGAAGGAAAAGCAGTGAACCTGCGACAGGGTCATGGGTGGCCAAAGCTCATTGATGCATGTGGGGAGTGAAGGCTGGGCCGTGTGGTCCGATCCAACAGACAAGCTAATGTAGCTCAAATTGCTGAAAAGGTTAATGCTGGTAGAAAGGTGTCAGAAAACACAGTGTGTATGGGGCTGCGTAGCCGCAGACCAGTCAGGGTGCCCATGCGGATCCCGGTCCACTGCCGAAAATGCCTACAATTGGTATGTGAGCATCAGAACTGGCCATGGAACCATGGCAGAAGGTGGCTTTTTCTGATGTATCACATTTTCTTTAACAGCACGTGGATAGTCAGGTCGTTTACCTGGGGAATCCTTTACCTTGGGTTTCCCCAGGTAAACGTTTACCTGCATCGTTTACCTGGGGAACACATGGCACCAGGATGCACTATGGGAAGAAGGCAAGCTGGCTGAGGCAATGTGATGCTTTGGGCAATGTTCTGCTGGGATTCCTTGGGTCCTGCCATTCATGTGGATGTTACTTTGTCACGTACCACCTACCTACGCATTGTTGCAGACCATGTACACCCTTTCATGGAAACATTATTCCCTGATGGCCTTGGCCTCTCCTGCACAAAGCAAAAATGTTTCAGGAAAAGTTTGAGGAACACAACAACATGTTCAAGGTGTTGACTTGGCCTCCAAATTCCCCAGATCTCAATCCAATAGAGCATCTGTGGAATGTGCTGGATAAACAAGTCCGATCCATGGAGGCACCATCTAGCAACTTACAGGACTTAAAGGATCTGCTGCTAACGTCTTGGTGCCAGATATCACAGCACACCTTCAGAGCTCTAATGAAATAACAATGAGTGACAATACCATCCAGCCATTCATAATTTAAAATCAGAACCTTTTACACTGCAGATTAGATTGGCAGGAGTATAATTGCTGAAATTCTATTATCACATGATTCACTTTTAATTTACTTTGCTGACACCATAATGTAATGTGTAATAAGAGAAATGTGCAATTGACTGAACTTTAATTGTTAGTGTTTTATTTTTTGGGGAAGTGTATAATGTCCTCTGGATTCTAAAAGGTAATTAGGAAAGGAAAATAGAGGGAATTTAAAGATTTACAGATTACAAGTTTTGAATCTCAAAACTCAATGCTATGTACAAAGTTGTTTTTTAGACCAGCAAACATTTTGCTAACAAAGGTTAATCTATGTAGTGTGTGAAAATTTATTCCTTTAATCTATAATCTTCATAAAAACTACTGTATCTACCCTGCATTGAGGTATGTGAAAATAAACATGTTCTACCTCCACTTACATGTGATTTAAATGTGGTAATGGTAAAAATGGTCATCCATTCTCGAGGATGAGTCAAGCCTACCTCTGTCGTTTCATAATTACAGAATTCACATTGAAGGTCAGGACTATGCTGATTACAACATCTAACATTACTGTACCACCACAGTTCACTTCAATTCACTGCTTAAAGGTGAAATCCAAGCAGCATAGACAGGACGCAGGCAGCATATAAATTGCCCGTAAATACACTCATGTGCAAAGGCTAGTGGTGACGATTATCCCCTGTGTTGAGTAGTAAGATTTTTGAAATGGTGAATGAGGAGGCTCTTGGCGCAGTAGGAGCCCTGCTACAGCCCCAGAGTAATGGACAGAAGAAATGAGGTTCAATTTGCATTTCGAAATATGTGAAAGTTTATTGGGTTCAGGGTAGGGCGCTAAATAACTCAAGTCTGGGTGAGTTTGGAGGACATAGGGGGGAGGTCGTACCTCAATGCTTATGCCATTTTTAATTATTTGTGTCAGCCTTGCAGATCTGCCACATCTGGCACACAATATTCTCAAGGCTTCACTGTTTTTTTCATTTCCCCATGCCCCTGATTTCTCAAACATCTTTTTGTATTCCTCGCAAATGTTGTTTGAGAAATTGGATGCCCAATTTTCAATTAGCATTTTCTTGTAAATGTAGGCAAATGTATTATGCCTTAATAAAACACAGAGAACATGAGGAATGAATAGAAAAATAGAAATATATAGAAGGCTACCATTGTTCCATCGCTACAAAGAAGGAAAGATCCTGAACTGTCAATGCTAACTTGTAAAGGGATCAGCACCGAGTAATGTTTTACACACCAAACAGTACACTGGGGTGGAATGGAAAATCCATCTATTTTCAGTCAAGATGGCTCTTAGATAGTTACAAAGAATACATTTTCAACATATGAATGAAAGATATTTAGAATCCTTACAAAATCAGTACAAACAGCTGTAGACAAATGAGTGAATCACAAATTTTGAAGAAAAGGTAGACTTCTTGTTTTTATTTACAGTTCCTCTGAAAGGACAAAGAGTATACAGTAGTAGTAAGTAACCTCATTAAGGCCAGGTTTAAGGTTGGTTCAGACATTACAAATCTAATTAGACACTTGCAAAGGGCATACATTGCCCAAGTCTTTGTGATATTATTTTTCAACCTGGGAGTTTGAAAATCTGTTTGTCTAACATTTTCTTCTTCATGAATTTACCATCCTCATCAACTTGTTAAAATCTTCAAGGCAAAAAATAAACAGCATGACCTAAAACAAACCAATAATATACACAAACATAAACACTAAATCAGGCTAAACATAAATAAAATGTGTGACTGAAATAAACATAAAGTAGCCATCTTTGATATCTGCCTCTGACTGACAACATTATAGGGCTCTTTTAAAGAGTAGATGTTTGGTAAAACACTGTGCCACTGAGCCCTCATTGCTATTAAGCTTCTTTAATGAAGTGGTTGACATGGAGACCAGACAATTATGAGTGGTGGGGCTTCCACATAGATACACAAGAGTCCTGAGTTGAATAGTCTCTCGCATGTTCATGTGATGCCTCTCCTGGTGCAAAGGGTGTAATGACTGTGAAATGCAGCTGAAAGCAGCTGATTTCAGAGTGCTGGGGCCATTTTCCCTTGCCGCTAGATATAACAGCTTAATGAAGCATTCTGACTCCCAGTCAACAAGCTCCGGTAGAGAGGGGGAGGTCAACACAGCTGCCGATACCGCCCCTCCCATCCATCCACCCTCACGCCAACTAGATCTCTATCGATAATGACCCTCCCGCCATCTATTTCTGTCTATTTCTGTCTTTCTCCCACTATCTCTACCCCTTCTTATCTACAGGGCATTTTAGAGGAGAATCAAATGCTAAAAAACTGATCAAATGATGATTAATATTTTGCTAATATTGTTGTAACACATTTCCTCCCTGGGAATTCCTATCATTTTTTGTTTTCAGTGCTGGAAGATGATGTCTCAAGGATCTGAGAATCACTGATAATAAGTGTTCAATTGGGTTGAGACCTTCTGGGCCCTATCTTCCACCTAGCACAATTGACTTTTTACACCGACACATGTATCATTCCTATTTTGCACCCAACACACAGTGTACGTTTACCTCCACAGATGCGCATCGGTAAATTAGGGAATGTACTTGCGCTCCCGGGGGCGGTTCAGCAAAAAGATGAGGCGTGTTCCGGCGCAAACGTTCCCTGGTGCTATTTTGTAGTTTCAGAAACCAATTCTGGCATAGACCAGGAAAAACTTAGGCTACAGTCACTGGTGAGTTATTCAGATGCCATTTTAAGGGCGCAAGCTTGGCCATAATGTGGCGTGTGCATAACGCGCATTCACTTTGGTTCTCACATCTACACAGACAGATCAGTTCAATTTTTGCAAACCATACATAATTACAAGGAAAAATATTACCCCATGAGGGAAATCATTGTGGTGTCCATTAAGATATTAAAAAATAGGCATACATCTATTGTATACATTAACCTAAATTATTCGGGCTGAATTATTCGCACTGATATACATCAACCACAAGGGAACCCATTCAATCAGTATACAAGTCATTTGCAATGCTAATAGTAAAATCACCCATGTCTTTGCGAATTACCCTGGCTCAAGCCACGACTCATTTATTGGCAAATTCTGCCATTCCTGCCATTTTCAAAGGGAATCCCACCTTGGATGGGTGGTTGTGAAGGGGACAATGGCTATCCATTAAAGACATGGCTGATGACACCAGTTATGATGCCAGCAACAGTGTGTGAAATGCTGTTTAATCAAACACACACAAACACGCATTGTATTTGAACGAACATTCGGCATACTGAAAATACAATTCAAGCTTTTGGATAGGACCGGAGGCACTTTAAAATACAGTCCTCAAAAAGTCGCAGCATTCTTAGTGGCTTGTTGTGTTTTACACAACATTTTCCAGGAATCATGGATGTGTTGATTGCATAAATGAGGAAATATTAGCGGACTTAAGGAGACGTGATGCTCAAATGCATGTGCTGAGGCCAGTTAACCCAAATGCACCAGCAACAGAATGGGAAAGGAGAGCTTATTTGACAGTAATCTCGGTCTAATGTTAGACTACATTGCAGAAATGTCACCATACATTCATAACCTCCGGATTCAGTGAAAGTGAGCACAAAACAGAAAGTATGTCTTTGTGACATTCTTTATTTACATTTTGAAAAAAGAGAAATCAATAGCAATCCGCCGTTATAATATCAATCCGCCATGGAACAAGCACACATTTTCTTAAAGGGAATGTAAGATGATGCTCTGATTGGTTTATTGCACGTTACACCCAAACCACACCTAAGAGTATTGTAGCTACTTCAGACCTAACCATTTTAGATTTGCATTGGGCGCAAGAGTAATTTATTTCGCCGGTATAATAGCAACAGCCCTCTGAGTGAGATGATCATGACATATTGTGAAATGTGGGCTCTGACAATCAAGGATCTTTCCAGATCTTTTGAGATCTCTTCTGGGCTTGGTAAGAAACAATGAGTAATGGGGTTCTAAATTACCCTTAGTGAATGAAAAGCAGGTTGGACTTTTAGTTATTGAAATATGTTCTCAGGGCAGCATTGCATCTTATTGGTTTTCTCAGCCATCCAATCAGTAACAGCAGGAAGCAGGGCTTGGAGTATTTGAATTTCTTTCTCAGGACTCATGAGCATAATTTTCTCAGTTTTTAATCATATCTAACCATACATCTAGCCTTAACCCTAAGCTTAACCACACTGGAGTGTTAAAATTTCATCCTGTGCTATATAGTGTGTACGTGCGTGTGTGTGTGAATATATATATATATATATATCTATCTAAATATCTATCTCCATCTCTACCTATATATCTATCTATATATCTCTATATCTATCTATATATCTACCTATATATCTATCTATATATATATATATATATATATGCCTATCTCTAACTATATATATATATATATACATATGCCTATCTCTAACTATATATATATATATATATATATATATATATCGTAATTATCTATCAAGAATAAACTTAATGTAATTTCTGTCTCCAAGGCAGATCTGCCCTGAGAACACTTATCTTTAGGTAAAAGTCCTATGAGTGGATGAAAGGTTATTTGTTATTTGTGTAAAAGTGTCAAATTTCAATATAACCTGGTATCCCTCATTTTGTCAAGGTCTACTGTATATCTAGCCTGGTATACCTAGCCTACCAGAATCTCATAACATACATGCATTTCATTTGTACAGATAGTCTGGCCACTCTCCATTGACAAGCGTTAACTTCCTTGAAGGCGGGTACTTTGTTGAATTTTAAAACTATTGGATCTGCCCAGAGCCACTCTGGATCTGCAATAACCAATCGCTAACATTTGGTCATGACGTACTACAACTCAAACTAGCGCAGGACATCAACGCCATCGTTCCCAGCCACTCCCGCTGTTCGTTGATTGGACCACCAAAAATTTGGCTGGAGAACCTGTGAATATACCGCAAATCTAGATGGAGTCCTGAAGGAAAATGAAGTATGTAGGAGGGGGGAGCCAGGCTACTGTATACCCTCCTCATGTTGGAGCTTTTAGATAGTCTCCATGCAGTTAGGCTCAATGGCCAGTTTTTATCTTTTCTAACCAATAATGTTTATGAATTTAGATTCATGCAAGGTCATAGTACAATCTCTGCTGCTTTATCTGTCTTCATAAGGTCCCAAAGTTAAAAGTGCATGTCAGAGCACAAACCAAGCCATGAAGTCCAAGGAATTGTCTGTAGACTTCAAAGACAGGACTATATCAGCTATATATTGTAGCATCATGCAGTGGGCATGTTTTTCAGCAGCAGGTGCTGGGAGACTAGTCAGGATCCTTGCTGAAAACCTGCTCCAGAGCACTCTGGACCTCAGACTGTTGCGAAGATTAATCTTCCAACAGGACAATGACCCTAAGCACACAAACGAGATAACAAAGGTGTGGCTACAGGACAACTCTGTGAATGTCCTTGAGTGACCCAGCAGAGCCCAGACTTTAACCACATTTTTTAACCCAAACTCTCAAAGAAATGGCTGTGCACCAACACTCCCCATCCAACCTGATGGAGCTTGAGAGGTTCTGCAAAGAATAATGGGAGAAACTGGTGTGCCTAGCTTGTAGCATCATACTAAAAAAGACTTGAGGCTGTATTAGCTGCCAAAGGTACTTCAACAAAGTTTTGAGCAGAGGCTGTGAATACCTATATACATGTGCTTTTTTAGATTTGTAATGAATTTGCTAAGATTTCAAACACACATTTTCAGATTGTCATTATGGGGCATTGTTTGTAGAATTTAGGGAAATAATGAATTTCGTCCATTTTGGAATAAGGATGTAACATAACAAAATGTGGAAAAAGTCAAGCGCTGTGAATACTTTTTCTGGATGCATTTTAAATCTGCATGTTGTGACAAGAAATCGAACAATATAAAAATAGCATTATTCCAACAAAACACGTTTCTATACAAAAAGCAGTTACTATGACATTTGCTCATTTGAAATGCATGTAATACGTAATATTAGATATTGCTTAAAATCTATTACACAGTAAATATTAAACTGAAGCTTCACTTAAATTTTTTTTATCACAATTCAAATCACCAAATCTGTCAGAAAAAATATACAATTAGATATTTTCCCTAAATTTTTCAGCCCTACGGCTACAACATAAGCACTTGATTTCATTCACTAGATGAGACAGCCCCATAACATAATATTTATTACACAAGATAAGTACATTCATTATTTTTGTTCTCTACTGGTGTTATAGACTAGCTATTCCTAAAGTGGAATACAAAATAAATTGTGGTTCAACATCCATTTCAATATTCAAACATCCCTTTACGTTATTAAAGTGATGTTTTCATGTCTGAATAGTCCAGTCTCACTGGCGAAAATAATCACCACCTAGTGTCTGGATAAATATTAACTTAATGTCAAATATCAGAATAGGCTAATTGGCATCCAACCAGAAAAAGTATAATTATTTGTTTATATTGAGTACTTGAGAAAAGACCTGCAGTAGGCAAATCAAACTATACAAACTGGACAATTACGATATGTAACGCTAAAGTACAATTAAGTAAAAATAAAATAAAAATTATATACAGTTAGATCACATAGGCTAATCAGTTATACAGCACATACAAGCTTATATAATTACCACCCAAATCTTTCATGTTTTTGAAAACAATTTATAATTTTATTGGACAGATTAAATATAACTTCACGCTGTGTGGAATTCCAGCAGAATTCAACCGGCCTGTAGCAGCGGCGGCAGGCTGGGGTAAGGGCTATCACCCACAAGAATAAACTTAGCTCTCCCATTGTTTGAATGTTTGCCAACCCTCCCTTTCTCTTGCCTGAAGTGCTTGAAAACATATTTAATAAACAGTATGGGAGATGCTCAAAACAAAACCGTAATGATGTGCAGTTTGTACAATCCGTCACTTCTCTTGACTTGTTCAATTGTGTCATTAATTTAATATTATTTTGTTATGACTCAGCCCAATACTCAAACAACAATGGCTGTTTGTTTTACTTTTTCTAAATTAAATAGATCAAGTGGCTCCTGTAGAATAAAAAAGACTAGTTTCATGTAGTAATTGACTTCGCTATAATGAATGAATGAATGAATTTGATCTTTATTATAGTCTAATGCCAATAAAGTGTACCAGACATGTCACCAGATTTTCAAAACTTTTGGGGTTCAGACGACCCGTGGCTGGGGGGATTGCATGTGTTACATTAGCTATATTTAAAAAAATCCATATCACCATCATGTCGTTCTTTAAAGAATATATAGCCTATAGATTATATCCTACTGATATGGAATGGCACATATATTGTCCTCACAGCGTTTCTCTCTTATCTCATCAGATCCGAATTTAAAATGTACAGCAGAGAGAGAGATCCAGAAAGGATATTGACTTTTTAGACATTACCATTTATAAAAACTTTGATATTTTTGGAAATTATAACATCTACCTCAAGCCGCAGAGTATAACACACTTTTACGGGCAGACAGTAATAATCAGACACCTCATACAGAATATACCAGTTGGTCAAATTCTTAGACTAACAACGTAGAACCGTGAACGAATACAAAACTCAAAGTGTAGCAAAGTATTCACGCGCCTGTGCCGATATTATTCTTACAATCATGAAAGATTTTCTATATGCACAGCATATATAACTTCGTTTTGACCTTAAATAAATACATGTATTTTAGAGACAAAATAGTCATTTCAACTACTGTCAATTATTTCATAGACTTGCAAACCAGTGTTGTATTATTGTAGAGAACATCGGATTTCGAACAGTATATGCTAAACCCTTTAACAAAGCTAGTGGCTCAGCAGACTACGTTTTGATGTAAATAATAAAATAAAAGTATTTTATAGTAAAAAAAACTCTTTGGGTTAGTGCTAGGGGCACTATTCAGTATGACCATACAGTACAAGTGTATGGATGTGTCAGATGAATGGTAGATGAATACTGTAGATGGCACCCAGATTGAAATAAAAGCCCACCCAAAGAATAATACAGTAGATTATATGAATTGAACAGCATTCCACTCAATTTACCAGTGATAATAAGTGAAAATATGCTTCTAAATATTATTTATATGAGGTTGGAATACAAATTATTGCTATTGGACATGCCCAAAGTGCACTTGCGCCATGCGCTTTACGCCATGCGCTTAGATTTTTAAATTAGGGCCCTACGAGTAACCTTTTGTTGAATATCTCCTAAGTTTGTTTTTGTTTGGTTGAAGAGTTTGATCATTACATCCTTGATGCTCAGAGGTCTTTCAATGGGATGGAATGCATACATGATGGATAAATAGATTTATTTTTCAATGACGTGTATTTCTTTAATTATGTTTTGTATGCTTATTGATTTCAGTTTATATCGACTGATTTATGGCTGTAATTAAAAATACATTAAGAAAATAAAAAAGTATTCTATTGATTATGCTCTTTTTAGTATGAAGGGAAGGTTATTCAGTCCATTGTCCTACCAGTTCAAAAATACTATCTAAATGCAGCTGCCAATTCATTAACACCCTTAGATGCAGTTGACGACAGGTTGCATTCTTGTTTTTTTTGGGGGGGGGGATCAGCTTCAGTATTGTCTTCGTTCTAAAATGTGCATCATTTCCAATCCCACACTTTTTTATATTATTGCTTTCTATATTTTACACCCATCCTAACCTTTACTTGACCCTGACCAATAGTTGAGACCAATTACATTTTTCCATTTTAATATTTCGCTCTAGCTTATACATTTTATATTTTCCTCAATCATTATTTTCCATTCATCACATAATTCATTTAATCCAATATGTTGTTTTTACAATATTTGCAAATCTTGTGCATTTTACAGATCTTGGTTTTATTTGCATTCTTTACCAGAAAGTAGCTTCACCATGGTTGATGTCACATAGGTTACAGTATATATGAAGCCTTTTTAAGACTTAACTAATATCATTGACAACCTTAAGGCCTTTGAGCTTCCACACCTGGTCTCAGGGATTGCTAACTAGATATTGTTCTGTTTTCACTGAATAGCATAGATACATCAGTTCTTTTGCATGCTATTTCAGGGTAAATGTTTTTAGTAACATGTTTTCATTCTTTCTACTTGCATTTTGTATTTGATGTGTGTAATACAGTGCTCATACCTTACTAGTTAAACCAATGTTTTGCCCTGATGATGTCCTAAGTGATCCTTATTTAATCTGGGAACCTTGTTTCTTTTTCTAAGAAGAACTGAAGCTTTTTTAAAGACCAGAGCCAATTATGTAGGAAGGAGCAACAGCACTCAAATACACTTAGACATACTTCAGATAAATGTAGGGGAACGTTCAAAAGCTTCTTACGGCTTTGGAAGTTATTCACATGTTATCATTGGGAAATCAGCTTTGATTTGCGTTCTGCTCCTACTAACACATTTGATGTTCCAAAGCATACTAGCTTACTAGCTTGTACTGAGTCAGCAACCTAGAATTAAAGTGAACCTCATATATAAAGTTGTGTCCTATAAATTCTGAAATGAATGAGACACGAACAAAAGCAAGTCTTTCTTGTAAATGTTGTGACTGTCCTGAGATTACTTTCTTTTTGATTTCTCGTCTTGTGCAGTTGGTAAGGATATAGAAAAATGATTTGAACCCTTTTAAGTTGTCAACATTGACAAATGTGGACTGTTGACATAATGGATCATTTGTCCGAGGAACATATCTGTCGAGAGGTTTATGTTCCATCAAAAATTTCATTTCACCCATTGCAATCAATAAAGCCCACAACATTGATGTCTGGTGACTTAAACAATTATGGAGTACAGGATGCAGTGTATGGGCAGACCACATGGACGGCAAATATTTCATTCTTAAATATTTAATAAACACATAGAGTATATAGTAAAATGTTATGGGGAATAGGCCAACACCAGTTTATCTAGGAAGTATAGTAGCAGGACAGTAGAGGACAGGTTAATCAATGACGTTGTGTTGTAAAGGGAGGTCATCATTGTCAAAATATGAAAAAGGACAAGGCAGGTAAATCAAAGAATTAATATTGCAGGATGATTTGACTTTTCCACTGAAGACAATAACTATTATTACAGTTAAATTATGTTGTTACAAGCAAATCACAAACTGCCATTTATGTTTAATAATGTGACTACACTCATTTAAAAAAGAAATGGTTCTTTGCCTAGAGAATGTTCTATCAAAAAACTACTTTGAATTAATTAACCTCCTTTTAGAGTAAACAGGTTCATGTACAATAGTTTTCAATGTTTTATGAAGAAAATGTTTATGATCATTAGGTACAAACTTCCAAATAGATACTGGGCATAAACTGTCATGAATAGTTCTGCATATTATTCTAGATAGAACTATCTGGAGATCCCTTTTCTATTGTAAGAGCTCTAAAACTCTATGTGGGTGCACATTTTTGAAGTGTGCATACAATAATGACAAAATCACACTTCTTGGATTGGAAACAGTTGATTCCCCAGGGAATGAGTGCATACATGGGACAGGCTAACATGGCTGGAACTACAGGAGCCGGATGTTCTCATGGTATGTACAAAATCATAGAAATGTGTACGCGTGTAAAGAAAGGTAAAGCCTTGTATGTTTATGAAAAAAAAATGTCTGTATACCTTAACCTACCCCTAACCTTAACCTCACCTTACCCTAACATTAACCTCACTAACCTATCATGTAATGCAGGGGTCTCAAACCGGTTCCACAGAGGGCTTAGTGTATGCTGGTTTTTGGTCTTTCCTTTTAATTAGAGCCCAATTACGACCTAAACTGCCAGGTGAGTGAAAATCTTAAGCAATTAGTGACCTAATCAATCAGTCAGGTACAAGGTAAATGCAAAAACCTGCAGACACTAGGCTCTAGGTGGAACCGGTTTGAGACCCCTGATGTAATGCCTGAACTAAACTTTCCGCAACTACTTTAAATTGTAACCAATTCGTCTATTCTTGGAAATGTTCCGGTAGAATAGCAATTCAATACGTACGAAAGTTCACATTTTAATGCCCATATCCTCAAGTCTGTGTATGTAATGCAGTGAAGTGTCTATTACATACGGTTACCTACTTATTGCCATGAGAACAGGTAGGCAGGAGAGCAGAAGATGTCTGTTCCAGACCAGCCATAGAGCAATTGCTTATCGACTCATTCGTTTTGATACGTTTTTTCAGGATTGTTACTACTGGGCTGAAACACCCTGTAGACATCTAGCAGGTTTACCATGTTCCAGTAATTAGGTGTACTGTACTGTGTATCTGTGTATATGTTTACTTTTGAATGTACATAATACATTTGGTCTTATGTTGATGTTTGATGTTTTGGTCATTCAGCAAACTCTTATCTACTCTAGACCAACTTGAGTTTATGTTCACATACGGTACAGTATAATTTCCTATAAAATAACACCCTCAGTACTGCTACATTAATTGGCACCTCTTACTTCAACTGAAAAGAGGCTTTAACTCTACGGTCAAGTAGTGCTGGGCGGTATACCGGTTCACATCGAATACCGGTGTTTATCTTTGTTATGATATTAATTTTTTATATACTGCGAAACCTGTGTATTCGAATACATAACGTCCGGAACGCTACACTGCGCGACACTGTTTCAGTTCTGACACTTTTCAATGTGGCGCTTCTAAACACGCATGGTGCAACTGTGAGGTGTGGTGAGGGTAAACAGCAGTGCTCAGGGGCCGGTTGCACCAGCTATACATATATAGGTCCTAACTGTACGTCCGACCTAAAATGCCCTTTATGTCGGACTTGATATATATACCTGTTGCAACAGCAATGAGCTACGCGTAGTAGCTAGCAGGGACAGCCAGGACGCAATACAAATGTATTGTTTTTCTGACTCTCTGATTGCATTAGGATTTAGCTGTAATTTCTTTGGAAAAAGACAATTTTGTTCAATCAAAGATATAGGGCACATTATTTACGTCAGCAGCGAACTGCATGGATTATCAATCAAATGCCTGGAAATTGCCAGTGTTGTTTGTTAAAACGGTACTAACGTTACTGTTCGTTACAAACAAATCTTGATCAGTCACTTTCAGCTGTGAGATCCATCGCAATACGTAAAACATCATGTTTTCCATCACAACAGTATGGAACATGCTTGTTAAGACTGACGCTTCACTGCCATTCCTCATGCTAAATTGTGAATGTATTTTCTGTTATCTTTCTCAAGTTAGGACGATGCTAGTTGTTTTGTCTAACTAAAGTTGGTTAAAGCAGCAAACTCCATGTATTTTTCATACCGTAGTGCACAGCACACACATGCATTCTTTGGCTTTGTAACTCAGAACAATTAGTAACTATTTACGTTTCTCTTGCAGGCACATCAAATTTAGCGATCAATTTATTATTGGTGGAATTTATAATTACGTGAAAATAATGTGTTTTTAAGCCTATGAAATGCATGTATTTTAATGGTAGCTTCTCTTTTCTTTCACACTTTATGGGTTATGGAACAAAACGGTTGCCAGGGGGCAACATTGGAACGTTTAAAACTTCCTTCGTCCATTTGATCTATTTGGATTAAGGAAAGAACACTGTCTATAACGTTACTCTTTGACCAGGCAACATCTTTGTTTTTCTGAGGTTACACATTTTAGAAATACTTGACAGATAAGTGTAATTTCACAACTTTCGATCTACAATCGAAACTCAATTATTTTCTGCTCATAACGTTGACTACCACACTCTATGTATGTTAGCTTGTGTTGCTAGTGGGTTGCTGTAGTTAGCTCTGTCTATTTCCCCTTTAACATTAGCCTCTGTGCTGGTCCACCCTGATGTTAGGAATAGGAAGACCATACCAGAAAGTGTCAATCCCTTCACACTGCCAGCAAGAGGGAAAATGTCCAAGGAAAGATAAGATATAATATTGTGGGGGAAGAAAGAGTATATATGCTGTTATTGTTTGGTCCTATGAATTGTCAGATCCACCACACTCAGTAGACTAGTTTTAGAGATGGAATGTAAGTGGCTGCTTTACGATGGTCTGCTGTCGATACTACTGTAGATCATCACTCCAAAAGTTGAATCAGATATCTACTGAACATAGTCAATATACTGTAAAACAGAACATTGGCACAGTTCTCAGAACGAACAAAAGAGCACTCATTGTCCAAGTACTACAACTGTAATAAAAGTGTCTGTCTTTGACTCCAGCATTTGCTGCATTAAGATTGTGGGAAGTAGTGTGACGGACAGGTTGATATCCACAATATGCTTGTCCATTTCGCTTTACAAGCCAAGGTGGATGTGAGCATGCTTGGTTCGTCTGCCGTCCATCCTGCCTGTCAGATGGGGGTAAGGGCTTCTGGCTGGCAAGACTGCCTGTCCTGTCCCATCCCCTGTGGCTTGTCATGGTGTGTGGGCCAGTGCGTGTGTGTGTTAGAAAATGAGAGAGCAGTAGTGCACACGTGGGTGTATGTGTTCTCAGGTGAGTCAGGGCAGCAGCAGTGTTAGGAGGCTGTCAGCAGGCCCGTGTCAGGCCAACATGCCAGTGATGGCTGTCAAACGGAGAGGGGGGCCGTGGGCAGCCAGCTGTACCAGGAGCCTTTGGTCCGTTACACTAGAGCGCCGGAGTCTGTAGCCTTGGCCGACCCAGCCGCCAATCACTCCCCTACCCCTCCCATCACAGACTTGCCACACTCCAATGAGGCCCAGCTCTTATGGGGGGGTGGGGGGAGCGGGCATTCTGCCAAGGCACCAATACTTCCCAAACAACCTCCCTCATCAACCCTAGGACTCTTTGTCTTTTTCTGTCTACTGCCTCTGCTGTCAGAGCCTTTTGTATGTTCCCAAGAAAGAAGCCAGTTACTCTCGTCCTCTGCCTTTCAGCAGACACACACCTTTGTAGCAAGAAGAACCAAAAGACAAAAATACAGTTTTTTAGATCCCTTTTTCACGCCCAATTTGAAAACTTTGACTGTGAATCCGCTCTCTCATGCCCCAAATAACCTTACGCTAAATCTCAAAGAGCACACCAATTTCCTGCCGTGGAGTTAGTGATTACCGTGGCAAATCCCTGGCAGATAGTAGCAAAGAGATTAGAGATCATCAAAGAGAAATATCAATGGAGGTAATTCACATTGCCCCTTGTGCCCAAGGAAAAAGAGACAGATGTCTTTCCAGGTATATTCTCTGATCTCTGTCAGATTGGCACCTGAGAGAAAATGACACCTCCTTTTACTTTCAGGATTTGACTTAATTTCCATTGTCTGCTTTTCATTATTTATCAGCTAAAAGGAGTTGGATGTTGATTATATCCAGGCAAGGGCTGGATCAATACAAAAAGGACCAACTGGAGCTGCATGTATAACAAGACATTAGTCATGATGGGAACTGTCCCAGCTTGTAAAGATGGACACCCTTCCCTGTCATTTTTAAACCATTAATCAAATTCAATCTTCCAGCTATTTGTAGTCCGATGCTAGTCTCTTAAACACTCAAAACACTGAGTACCTTGAGTGGTCAGTACGTCCACCCACACAAGCGTGTTTGCTAGCATACCCACACATGCATTAAAACTGCTGATACTCTGATGTGACTTAGCCTATTGTATAGTAATATGTGCTGCGGGTCCCCTGTTGAGTTTTTCTCTTGCTCTGATATATCTGGTATCTTAACTACAATCCTCTGGCCCTGTGACAGCCCTGTAATAGAAGTAATAATGAGTTGTCTGACTTCAGTAATGATAGACATATCAAGCACTTCAGGACTTGGACACATGAAAAATAAACAACAGTAAGCTAGTGACAGCATACTATAAACCCTCAAGGAAATATCAGTTTTTCATAGTCTAGAAGTATTTATTGGGGATTTAAAACAAAAGGATCACTTTGAGCTTTTAAGTACATTTCAATCAGTCTTCTTGAAGTACAATTGATTCGATTGTTGAAGACTTGGGGAGACAAGATAAGCACTTTTCTCCAGCAAATTATAGAAAATCTGCAAGTTCAGTATTGAGGGAATAACTATCACAACACACAAATACACACCAGAAGCAGGTGTTGACAATGGATCCTTAACACAAAACCTTCTCGTGTGGATTTTTGGATGAATACCCCAAGATGCACTTAAACACTACAAAGTTCAATGTACGTACTATTATAGTTCACTTTCTGAAATGTGAAATAGCTAGATGTTACAGCAGCAGCAACAACAGATTTACCAAACCTTGTGATGACTATGACAGAAACTACATTTCACACTGAGGAACACAAAGACAAAATGTTCTAGAGGCAATTTAGTTTGAATACCCCAAGATGCATTCAGAGACTCCATGTTTTTTCTTTGTCTATCCTTTCCTACTTTCCAAAATCACAACAAAAACAGACTTACCCAATGTCGGCAGTGAAGCTACAGCCGAAACAGCCTTTCATGCAGAAGGTCTGTGGAACTGCTGATAAAATGACAGCCACAATGACACAAAGACAGAAAAGGCCATAGTGTTTTCTGCAGTTGTGGGATAAGCTTTAATATTTCAACATTGAGCGTATAAACTGAGTGCAAACGGGTGTTTTATGGTATTGATTTGAACAGTCCAGTCCAAGAAGCTTAAACTTTCCAGAGGGTTGTTTGCTCAAAACTGGTGGAGGTATCTTTTTACATTTGGCAATTACTTCAATCGACATGTATATTTCAGGACGTTTTCGAGCTAGCTCAAGTTGCTGTGATTCCTAAATTTATGTTGAGAGGAGTGAGTGAGCAACAGAGAAGGGTTGAAAACAGGAAAGTGGGCAAATAAACTTGGTAGTGGTCTGAGAAAGGTGAAAGTGAATGAGTGATTCAGAACAAAATAGACAATCTGTAATTGAAGAGTGAAGGCTGGCCTCTGATTTCTCCGATTAACATCTTTGCCTGAATATCCAATTAATCACCTGCCTTCAACCCACCTACTAAAACCTGCATTATGGATGACCATGAACCTGAGACTTAGTCATTCAGTACAAGCTAGCACACTAAAACCTCATCGATAATACACCTCCGCCACCCCCCTCCTTTCTTTACTTGTTTTTGCTTTGTTCAAGGCCGTGGGCTTACACAAATGTTGCCTTGTCAGGAATGTCAGCGAACATTAGCTACAGCTACAACTTCGGTCGACCTGTGGTAAGCATGAGATTAGGCTATTGATTTATGTTGCCTCAAACATAAAAGCTCTCCTTTACATCATGTCGTGCCAGATGTATACAGACTGTCTGCCTAGGGCAAGCATGAAACAAACTTAAACAAAAGTCAACATCTTTACCTCACCTGGTACCTTCTACCATGTACTTTGACAACTGAATAAACCATGGATCAAACAGTGTAATCAAATTTGAGAAAATCCATGGGTTTCAGAATTTGACATTTATTTACTAGTTGTCAGGCTATTGGGGTTAACGAAAAAAACTGTGTTGACTATATTGTTTTTATGTAGGTCAATAACAAACTCTGTAGGAGGGGTTGAAATGGAGAAATAAATCAGGGCAGCAATAGAGGGGTGCCGCCGGTGATGCGTACCTGTCTGAAGCCATAAACACACATTCAGGACCTCATTGGATTGGAGACCTGGTGCCCAGAGGAACACGTGCCCTTGTGTTCTCCTTGTGTTCTGAGCTTTCACAACACACTGCAATCAACAGGATGGCCCGAGGTTTGCCTCCAACACACACCTCTCCCATCACGCACACACAAACACACAAAAACCACACAGCCTGGAATTAATGGAACATTCTGCTGTCGGTTCAAATCAGTCCACAACCGTCTCTGAACCATTTTCGTTCAATTACAGGCAGATTTGCTTCTGGTCTGTCCCACCTAAATGTCCCAGCAGGAGGCAGTTTTCGTTCATTACCCTGCTACAATATAGCGGAGCCCAGGGGAGGTGAGATCTCAAAGGCCAAACCCCTGACAAATGTTCAGTGGACGCTCGATTGAGCAGTCCAATAGGAATCCGGGACAGAGATCAATCACTGTCAGAGGAAAACTCTGTTGAAAAACGGCAGGAATAAAAAGCACGTGCCAGTCTGTAGGGACTGGTGTGTGTTACGTTTCCAATTCCGCTCCGAGTCAGGGCTAATCGATGCCCTAGCCATGGGACTAGATAGCTAATCTTCTTTTGATGAGAAGTGAAGTCATGGATTAACTGGGTTGGGAGGTTTAAGCACCTCAACAGGTGAGGCGAAGCCAGTTCAATCAAGGCCTCCCAAGATTCACTGTAGCGTACAAAACTAATAAACGCTGCTTTTGCAAAGTGGTCGAGCAAAACAAAAGTCGAAGCTTTCAATGACTGAGAAAATGTATTCAGTGCTATGCTGCTTTGAATAAATGGATTTGTTTCATTAAATGGAATGCAGAGGTCTTTTCAATTCCTAAGTATGTATCATAGACAGGGAAATCGCTGTTAGTTTGAAATAGAAACATGTTTTGTTTTGCATATCCGAGCTCCCTTCAGAGTTTGGATCAGCCATTATTGACGAGCCTGAAGCATTATGTGGGAGGCGTCTTGTTCAAGGGCAAATCGACAGATGACCTTGGGATTTGAATTGGACTTTCTGTCACTGGCCCGATGCTACAGTACACCAACTTTCACAGTCTGAAAAGGTAAGGAATTCATTTGATAGGTAAGAAATCCATAATGCTAATCATTGTGTCGCTAACCGATGCAGTGTAAAGACAGCCTTTAATCATGACCAGCAGCATCTGTTGAGCTACAACAGGTACTTGAGAAGGAACTCCATGTACAGTGAATGAATATCAAGATAGTGCTCTAACTACAGGTTGGGATGTACTCCCTACCTGGCTACACATCACAGGCAGCATCTGTCTTGCTCTCTCTGTATCTCTCACCTTCTTGTTCCTTTCTTCTTTTCTCTTTCTCTCAGCCCCAGTTTCACTTTGTCTCTGGGATAATCTCAGTAGCATCCTCCTCACATCCTTGCTCCTCCCCTTCTTAAAGCCCACCTGAGTAGAAGGTCAGAGGGGAGGCACTCTAACTCATCTGACACATTTGGAGAAAGACACAGTGAGAAATGGCATAATGAGTATGCATCTTCCATGTGCGTAAATGTGTGTGAGTTTCCCGTGTGTTGTACATTGTTACTCATTAACAGGGCAGAGACAAACAGCCAAGACAGAAGGAAATCATTTTTGAGATTGAGGGTAGATTGTATGTAGATTTTATTTCAGTCACTTTAATCTGCCAACAGATGGACAGAAATAGAGACAGACAAAAAGGCAGACAAACTGGTGTGCACAAACCAATGAGTAATACAACAGGACATAAAGAGGTGAGTCAGTATGATGCATCCTGTCTGAAAGTTGGCACATGTGAGATATGGTGAAGGTAGCATATGGCATTTACTGTGACACATTAGTGGCCATTCAAATTGCTTTTATCCTGGGCAATAAAATGAAATATCAGCACAGCTGGGTCATGGAGAAACAGTGTAAATCTTCCCAAACTCCTAAATATCTGCTACATATGCATGAACCTGGTCGATTGAGATTGAAAAAAAGGAAGCTGTTGTTTCTGTGTGTGTGTGTCCATGTATTATAAGTACTAAAATACCTTTCACAAGAATAGTAAATGAGGACAATGGTTTTGTGTGGTTAGACAGTAGGTTAAGCTAAGGTGTAGTGTTTAAATTACTGGTGGTTAAGGAGAGGATATGGATTAAAGTTTAGGTATAGGAATCATGGACTCTTGAGTTTCCAATCCCTACAAATATTGAAAAACATACGTGTGTTTGCACATATATTCACACTTTGGCTGCACAGCTACAGTACGTGATCATCGTTACACGTTTGTCTTGCGACATGACGGACGGCCCAAGTAATCATAGGAGTGTGCACATACGGCACCCGCACACTATGATTAAATATGTTCCACCAATCTCATATTTTATGGTCTCCCAAGGCAAGCATTTGCAGAGGATGACATTGAACATGACTTTATAAGTGTGTGTGTGTATGTTTGTTTGTGTGCTACATCACTGTAACAAGGCTCCTTGTTTACCTTCCAGACAAAGCCCAGTCTCCTATACAGTAGGCAGTATTTAAACACATCACTCTCTTGCTGCAGAGAAAGAAATAAGAATGTGCTCTTTTACATATGTTGTTACTTCACAGACTCCCCCCTCCAATTGTACTTACAACCCTTGGTCATACGTTCAACAGCCTTGGGAAAGGTGAAGATTCCAGCATGTTTTCCTCCTGGATATCTACCCCAATCCAGGAAGTGTGTCACATCAGCACTCTCTTGATGGACAATCTCACTTAGCTTGCAGGAGCAATAGAGCGCAATGACTCAATTAAACCGACTGAAATGCTTTACCCCATGGAGCTCGCAGCCACACATCAGCCAGCTGGACACTTCAGGATGACGAAAGAGCTACGCCCTTGTAATGGATGATTGTTTAGCAAAGAAGCTTGGAGTAGACTTTCAGAGGAACCAAAATCAAGGCAGATGCCAAAATGCCCTTGGCTGAGTGAGCAGTAAATAGTTTTACAAACGTAGAGTGTAATGCGACATCAGGTCAGATGGGAAAAGATAATTTATTTAAGGATTACACAATCTTAGTTGTCAGTTGCACAGTGAAATGTGACTACTTTTTTTTACCCAACCCCTACACATTTTAGAATAAATTATTTTGAAAAACAAATTAGACCAAGAGAGGAGAGAGAAGAAGAGAGAAACATAATAGAGGCAGCAAGGAGAGAGGGAAAGAAGCAGGGAGTGACAGAGCAAGGAGAGAGGGAAAGAAGCAGGGAGTGACAGAGCAAGGAGAGAGGGAAAGAAGCAGGGAGTGACAGAGCAAGGAGAGAGGGAAAGAAGCAGGGAGTGACAGAGCAAGGAGAGGCAAGCCAGAGCCAACGCAGGGATAGAGCCAGAGCTAATCCCTTAGAAGAGAAGGTCTACCTGCTGCCTGCTCTAATGAGGACCTGAGAGAGGTCTGCGTGCGTGGCCAGTCAAGGCTCTCCCGCCCTCCATCCCCGGCCCCAGAGATGCACAAGGGTCGGCCGCCCAGGGCCAGTCCCTGTCAAGAATCCCCTGTTTCAGCTGCCTCCTCCTCCGCAACCTCAGCCCGACCACCTTCATCTGACTAGTTCACTCGGACTCTATACATTTCATTATTTAGCCGGCGTTGAGTCCTTGAGGAGTAACACGGCTGCTTAGAGACCCAATTACAGTCCATAATCCCGCCACTCACGCCATTTTAATTACAATACCAGGGACCGGCCGTCGCCTGAGGACACAGCCGAGCAGAATGTTAATTCCTCATAGGACGAACAGGGCTTGAAAAAGGAAATAAACATACATTACCTTGCAATAACCTGCCAGGAGTTTGTGTCCTTGATATCCCCGTGGTTGTCATTTAGGAGCAGGCCTATTACAGAGGAATAATTCCCAGTTCCCACTCCTTTCAAGGAAACACAGAGCAAGATGTATTACACATTACGTTCAGACTTAGTCAGGGCCGGATTAAGAAATCATAGGCCCCAGAGCTTTATAATGAAGCCATTTTAAGGTCTGCAGTGTTGTGTTACAGTTGGGGCATTTTGATGGATTTATGCACATGAAAAGTTGCTTTGTTTGGTGTCTTTTATATAAACATAATGTCTGTCATATAGATCACAATTAACATTATTAATGTCTTTTTTAGTCTCACACAAATGACTGAATTTCTTGGGCAAATTAACAGGCAATGAGAAACTGAAGAAAAAATAGCAGGCAAACCAATAGGGAATAAATACACACTGAATTATATGCCAAAGTAGCCTACAATTTCTAGTGGCAATGCATTATAAAAATGATGCTTAAAAGCACAATACATTTTAAGAACATAGTAACAACAGCTTTCCAATGACTTTACTAACAGGGAGGTAGTTCATTGATGAAGGCCAACTGAGTTGTTGTGGAATCATTTCTCATCTTAAAATATATCTTCTAGGCCTGGCAAACTCGATTCATTTTAAGGATTCGGGTTATTCTGAGTCACTCACTAAACTTATCCGGGTTGTGCGAGTCACTTGAGTCACTTGAGTCACTTGAGTCAGTATTGCTAGCCTCTTCTGTCTAACCATTAACGTAGTATAAAGTTCTGTGGATTCACATGGTGCAGATTCACTATTTCAGAGTGTAGTAACAAGCATTTTTTTTGGTACACATGAAAAACGGTACACATGAAAAAAAAACATTAATCCACGGATAGGCAATGTCATGATAATAGACGGAAAAAAATGGTAAATTTGCAAATCAATTAAAGATTGACCAAGCATACAACAAATCACAAATACAAAAAAGCAACAAAAATGCTAAATGTACTAGAACAATGATACAACAACAGCAAAATATATTAAATACAAAAACAATCAAATGAAACAAACATGCAAAATGTGCAAAAAATAAATGCTAAGAAAAAACGATTTACATTATAGTAGTGCTTTTGTTTTGGATTTGCTTTACCCTGTCATTTTGAGCCAGACTATTTATTGTCTTACTGTACTGTAGCCTAAGCAATATAGGCTTTCAATGTAGACATAGAAACAGGAACGGAGAAATGCACGTAGAGAATAAATTCATTTTCTTAATCTTTCTACCTAATTTGGTTTCGGACAGTCTGCTCGATCTAATTGCATTTTAATATATAACATTTATACACCAAATAACATTGTATGTTATTTCAGAAGTGAAAGAATGGCTTTTGTTGTGGATTTGCTTCTCCCTGACTCAAGGAGAGACTTCACTCGCTTGTCTGCTTACAGAACCACTTATGACAACGTAGCCGGCTGACTCGCGTGATTTACTGACTCACGCGATGACTCATGAGTGATCGACGACTCATGAGTGATCGACGACTCATGAGTCCTCGGCGACTCATGAGTCCTCGACAACTCATGAGTGATCGGCAACTCATGAGTCCCATGGTCTGCGTGGCAAGCCGAGCTTGCAATGTTTCGGACTGTCTGCTCTACCTAATTGTATTTTAATATACTGCATTTATACACCAAATCTACAGTAGGCCTAGCTAGGCTACATGCAGAACATTGAATGTTACTTCAGAAGAAAAAGAATGGCTTTTGTTGTGGATTTGCTTTTCACCTAGACTCGAGGAGACTTCACCCGCTCGTCTGCTACAGATCCACTCATGACAACGTAGCTGGCTGATTCTCGCGATTGAGTGAGTCACGCAAGAACTCATGAGTGATCGACAACTCATGAGTCCTTGAGGACTCGGGTAAAAGATCCGAGTGACTCACGACTCAAACAAGTCTAATATCTTCAAATGTAGTTTCTACAGACAGATCAAATTCTTCAGCAGCCTGGATTTTGTCTGCAATGGTTTTAAAACATTTGGGAAAGACAAACTTACAGCCTCAAACAATGATAGAAATGTTTTAATATATGAATTTCCTTCTTTTTTTTTTAAATGCTTGTTCCTACATGTACTCTTAACCCTAACCCTTATCAATTCCTAAACCATACCAATCCTAACCTTAAGGTTGTTTTATGCTTCTGCGTCAAATAGACGGCGTACCCCTGCAGACCCCTCTGTGTCAATGCTGACCCGCCACCGTAACTTGCACCGTAAATGAAGTGCACCTCTCCAAAAATGTAACTGTGCGTCGAGGCTACGTAGACCGCAAGGACTGTGATTGGTCAGATTAATACATTTTTCGGAAATGTATCTTTTCCGGTTTTCCCCTCCCTCTATACCGCCATTGTTTTGCTCTGAGTTGTTTTTATGAAAAAGACAACGATGGATACATTTTGAATCTAAGGTAAATATAAGTTTGTTTTTTACTTCTGTTTATGTGGGCTACTAAGCTATCTAGCTAACAATGCTATCAGGTTGTCCATATACATGTCGCCATGGTACATCTGTGCAAACAAAATGTAACATAACATGCTGAAAATGTTGTTTTGCAATGCTGTTTTCATAGTGCTGCTAATTCCATATCTTTTTAGTCTTTAGGGCTGCTGTAGCATAGTACTATCCACAGTGTGGGATGAATAATGTCTATTTTATCAACCAATCATTGTTGTCTTTGTGCTTGTACAGTACAGTACAGCACAGTACTATGAAATACATATACTTTGCCCCATGGTGCATTTGTACACACTGACTTGCACATAATTTTATTTTCAGGATCCTAATTATCAACTGATATTTGCACAATAACCGTTTGCATAGTCATACTCAAGTGTTCATTTATTACATTGTATTTGCCTGCCACTTTACAAACCAATTTGATCTACCTCTAAAACTCTGATTTCTTTGCACTAATTGTACAATAAATTATTTAATAAGAAATGGAAATCAGTTCACTGGCTGGAGTTGGAACAAAAACATCTGGTATCAACACATTTACATTATTGGATTATTGATAGATATTTAGGCGCCATCCTGTCCTAAATTAAGCAACAGGCTGGGCCCACTGTATGCCATTTGAATAATGTAAGAAAATAGTATTTGTCTTAAACCTGTGGAAGATCACATGGCTTGTTCAACCTTATAATGTCTGTATAATAAAAACACCATTTATGGGTTTCAAGTAAACACCAAATGTAATATTATTATGTACAGTATAATGTTGAGTTATATCAGCTTCATCAGAGGGGCTAATCATGATCTGGCTAATTAGGTTCTTCGAACACACCTGCCATTTACGATTAGTATCGCTGGATTGAGTCATCTGAGATGATTGCGCGTACATGCGTTGGAATAAAAGGGGAGATGTGTCGATAGTAGAATCATTGATCAGCAACACTGCTATTGGCTGCTCATCATGGCCAAAGAGCGCACCCAGTGTTTCTCCGCAGCAGAGCAACGGTTATTCCTTGAAGGTTACGAGGAATTTGAAATTTGATTAAAACGCAAGAGAACACTTCAAAGTCTGCAAAAGTTTGCCAGGAGAGAGGGCTGGCAAAAAGTAGCAGACATATTAAATGCATAAGTGGTCACCATGTTATGGTTTTATCACTTATTAAAGTATTCTTGTATTTTAATAATTCCATAATTTCATTTCATAATTACAAAATGGCAGAGCCACCTTGCATTACAATATCTCTTATTGCAGGCAAAATATGACTATCACTGGCTTCTTTACAAAGAATAATTTAAATAAAACTCAAGGAGCTAAGCATGATGTCTTGTCTTTTATTTAAACATGGTGTTCCACAATTTTGTGCCGTGCCGCTCTGCTACTTGGTTGGTCCAAGTGCACTGGCTGCAGGTCATCATCAGGCCGCACCTCCACCACAGGGCTGCATTGTAACAGGTTTCTGTCCTAATCACCTGTATAATGGAAAAATTCACTTTTGTTAGGCTCAGAAAAAAATTATGTAATACATTCATATTTTTCCCCTACCACATTCAAATAATGTGCATAAAGGTTACTCTCTGGGAATACTTGAGTCTTGCACAGATCCAGGCCATTCTGCATACACATTTGTAATGTAGAACATGGAGTCACTAACTATCTAAGAGATTTAGCACGAGCTGGCGGGACACAGCAGTGGCAGAGCTGGTGGTCTGCCCGGCGGTTTGCTCATCGTTTAACAGGAGGTCCTCTGCCAGCCAAGAGGTCCACCGGCAGTGTTTTAGACCTTGACATATTGTCTAAAATAAAAAAGACAAACTTTTTTCCTTCAAAAATATTTCATAACTTAATTCAATTTTAAATTTCAAAATAAATTTAAATGTGTTTGTGTTGTAATTGAATGTTGTTATATCCAATTTTCTAATTAGTTAAAAAAAAAAGTTATTATTAGAAAATGTAATCTAGAACATAAGCATAACCTATACTAGGCTATATGCAGCTGATGGACTAACTAGAACAACAGTATAGAGTGCGTAGTAGGATTCCCGGAGGATCTCTGTCCAAAACTCTGCTCACCCGCCGGTGGATCACTCAGGCTCCAACACTGCCGCAGATGGACAGGCTGTTAAATGATGAGCAAAAAGCTATCGTACCGTCAGTTGTAACTGCCAGCGTCCCGGCAGATCTGTCCTAGCAGGGTTTGATTCAATTCCTTTCTTTAATTTGAAATATTAAGAATGTAATCGCAATTTACCTGCACATTTAAACTGTGAACCCCATTTCAGTTAACACAATCTAATCTTGTTTACATGAAATAACCCTGCTCCCGAGCAGGTTTAAGCTTACGCACCTGTTGCTATGACAGCAAGTCCAGGATAAGCATCGAAGAACAAAACAGTCCCAGATCATGCCAAATCATCAACAATCAAATCCAGCTAACTGAGTTAGCGACGTACAAAGAATGGACCTCAATAGGGTGTGAAAGAATGCCAGTCCTTAGACAGCTGTGGAATCTGCTATAATTGGTCCTGTAAACATTTTAAATCCACTAAACCCTTCGTCATCTCAAGCAAATAATCAAAAATAATAACAATTTTCAAATCATCTGTGTCATGGTTGCAAGTATTTTTTATGTGGGTTGCCTTTGTTTTCAGCACATGCTATTTAAAGTTATGTGAATGGCCCTGCTCAAGACCAGTGGTTCTCAATCTTCTCCACAAGGACAAGGAGTCTTTAAGTTTATGGGGCAAAACTTTTGTAAATGTTTAATCAAGAGAAATGGCTTTTTGGCCAACCTGATGGACTCTGCATAACCTGCATTTATTATATTCATCATTCAACTGGAATATTTGTTTGTAGAACCCTAGGCTGTTGGTTGCATATTGGTTGCATACAAGTCTCGTTATTTTTTGACTAGCTTTTTCTTGTTCAAGAGGCCACCTTTACACAGTTTTCTATAATCTATCCTAGAAGAAGCACCTCTGCCATACATTATCCACTGACTGATTTCTCTTCTACATTTAACTTGTGTACTTATATAGTGTTTGTATACAGTTGATCTGTATAGTTTTTTTTATTTTATATATTTATATTTTGTGCTGCTTGTACCTGCTTGCACATTTGTGCAGGTTACTGCCAATAAAGAACAATAACATGACTTTACAGCAGGTCTTTATTGATAAAAAACAAATCTTAATACATAGATGCAAAGGAAAATGTAGATATGACAATCACCTAGCTAATAGTTATAATATATTGATCAATCACCCATCTGACTCTGGAGTAAAGGTAATTGTAAATCTGCTTACCCATGGGCAGGTGCATCAGTATGTAGCAAAAACACTGCATTAATGCATAGGCAATCATTGTATGACAATGTAGGTATACACACAAAGTACTATTAGAAGACTGGCTGGTGGTAACGGGTTAAGTTCATTTTGAAGAAGCATTGAACCAAATAGGCTCTCTTTGAAGATTCCATCCGGACATACCTAAAATGCATCTCCATGTCCATGTCTCTCAGTGACCGGAAAAACACTGAAAAAAGACTGCGCCCTTAAGCAAAACAGTGGCAAAAAATCTCAACACAATGTGGCATAGACAGTCAGTGTCTCACAATCAGCCTACAGATTTTTGCTTTGCAAAAAAAATCTGAAATATTTTGGGTACAATCACGGGTTATCCCTTCGTGTCTATATGTCAGTAATGTTTTGAAATTAGCACTTCGCCAGCAAGCAGTACTCTGTGGGCAGTTGTGCTAAAGTTTGCATAAACTGGCTGGCAGACATCTCTCAAATAACCTTCCGGTGGTGAGCGACACAGGCGACACCACCTAGTGTTATGGCGGTAAAATGCACCGCGTTGCAAAGAAGAAATCCAAAAGGGTCATGGAGTGACACCGTAGCCAAGGTGAGGAGTTGGCGCAGAAGTATAAAAAGGCCTTAAGTCAGTGGACTTAATAGTTGGGATGTAAGCTCCGCCCTCATCATGGAGGAAACAAAAAAGTTCTGCTTTTGGGACAAACCGTTCTCGAGACGATAAATAACCATGACCTATTGATTATTGGTCCAATGCTCTAAATGGCAAAGGAAACCACTATACCTCTCACGCTTGGTAAGTCAATGCCTTAATCTGCCCTTGGACTTAGTTCCCAGTGACTCTGTCACAGGTTCATATGACACATCAGCTAAATTGCAGCAGAGCCACATCAGCAGTGCATTCCAACTATGTTCCTTTAACTTCTGAAGAAAGTACGCTAACCTTACTATAAACTTTAACTAAGAGCTCCGGGCGGCTTTATCATATTTTATCCACTCTCTCTGCTCCGTGGGTGATTACACTACTTTGACTTTTTTCCCCTTCAGGCATGCTCCCCTTTAGGCATTTCTTTGAACACCACAGCTCAGCTCTGATGTGACTCCAGAAGGACACGCCGTGACTCTGAAATGTCTCCTCGCAGTCGAGGTACGCCCGGATAGTCCACTGTGTCATGTGTGTCACCCGCTTCCCCCCTCTTTGGGGTTGTGGAGGCAGCTGAAAACGGAGAGTCACTTGGCTGATCTATCTGGATGAATACAAATGAGAGCTCAGCTCCTTTGGCAGCATGTGCACATGTGTGAAAGCAGAGTCTCTGGGTCGCTTGAAACTGCTGGAGCCGTCTCGAGCGATGCCGTGTCAGTGGGAGGAACAACCCGCCGCCGCGTCAGCTTGCTGTCTCCAAAGACAAGCCCTTAAAATCCCCCTTTCAAAGCCATGCCTTGGACTAGGTGAGAGAGAGAAGAGAGACTGGGGGAGAGAGAGTGAAGGAGAGCAAGAACTAGCTGAGTGAGAGAAATAGAGACAGAAGGAAGACGGTTCCCTTTTAAGCAGCCAGGGGCTATGATCACCCGCCTGAAAAGAGCTAAGTTAAATCCTGGGCAACATGCTGTCAAATTGTCTCCTTAATGTACACTCAAATGCCTTCATTGCCTAGATTCACGGCTCAGTCTTTACCCTTTGTTTAGGGGAAGAAAAGGGACTTGAGAGAGGAAGTGTGTATGCGTGTGTGTATGTTTGGCAGTGTTTGTGTGACAGGGCCATGCACAGACATTTTTGGGTGCATGGGCTCGAAATCAGTAGGACAAATAAAATATTAAACAGGCCAAAAAGGCACTTGTTGAGTGTGAGGTGGAAAAGGGCAGGTGCTCAAGACACTCCATCCCCACAGGGTCATCTGGCCATGTGCCCGGTGTGTGGTGTCCTGTTATCTGTGTGTGTGTGTGTCTGAAAACAGCCATCTAGAGTTCAATCGGTGGGATTGCAGGTGAGATGCAGCTTGTGTCAGCACGGCTTGGTTACTGCAATCACCTAAATAATTTAGCTTTGTTGGCTCACTAACCTATTAACTAAATATTTCATCATGCAGGAGAGGCTGCTCTCTGATGAATATGGTAGAAATAGTCCCGGTGTGTTCATTGTGGTCTTGAATGTAAAAATGTATCTCCTTTAGAAATGGTGTGCCACTGTGTCTTCTAGCAGGACCAACTAAACAATATTGCTAGTTCTCTCTCTTTCATTTTAATGTCCAGGCAATTACACAGTAGCTATCTATCACCAGGGCTAATGTTAGTGGCTTCCAACATAACAGTGTCCTCCACTAGAAGCCTGTGCTGCTACTTATATTTCCTATTAGTTTCTAACTTAAACCCTCCCACTGGAGCCCAGCCAGTAGTAGTCCTACAGCGATTAGCCAGAGGACGTGGAACGACGAGCAGCCCTGAGTGAGGGGATGTTAGTCACTCTGCTGCGCTGGAATCTGATTGACTGAGTGTGAGGTCTGTAATGAGCCCAGGGCTAACCCTTCACCCCCTGGGGTGCTGCTCTCTTTAAACGAGGCTTTAACATCCCTTTGATGCGAGTCGTCTCCTAACACGTGCCTGGCGGGGGGGTGATGGCATTATTAACGTCGTTATTTTTAAATGGCTGAAGAGATATGGCTAGGCAGTGATGGGTGACAGTCAGCAATGTAATGGGAGATAGCCTTGGCTAATTTACTTGTTGAGTGCTCATCTCTGAGGGCAGAGATTGAGGAGTTAGATTCTAAACCTGGCTTCAAACACAAGAGTTTTTTTCAGTAGAAATATTTATTTTTCTTTCTATTTTTGTGTTTCAAAATAATGTGCTCTGAACCTACACCTCGTTCCAAATAATTATGCAAAATGTCATAAACACATTTTTCAATCAATCAAACTCAGAGTTGGTTTGTGTCTCCGGGCTCTTTGGATCACTGAAATCAATCTCAGACACCTGTGATAATTAGTTTGCTAGGTGAGCCCAATTAAAGAAAAACTACTTAAGAAGAATGTTCCACATTATTAAGCAGGCCACAGGTTTCAAGCAATATGGGAAAGAAGAATTCTGTGGAGAAGCGTCAAATAGTGCAATGCCTTGGACAAGGTATGAAAAGATTAGATTTTTCACAAAAACTTTGGAGAGCAGCTGCTAAATTAGCAAACAGGTATTTGAAGCTGCTGGTGCCTCTGGAGTCCCAGGTGTAGGATCCTCCAGAAGCTTGCAGTTGTGCATAAACCTACGATTCGGCCACCCCTAAACAATGCTCACAACCAGAAACAGTTGCAGTGGGCCCAGAAATACATGAATTTGGGGTACATAATTTTCAGTCTTGTTTACTGATGAGTGTAAAAAAATCATATTAATGCATGACAATGCCCCATGCTGCAAGGAATACCTCTGTGTCATTGGCTGCTATGGGCATAAAAGGAGAGAAACTCATGGTGTGGCCCCCTTCCTCCCTTGACCTCAACCCTATTGAGAACCTTTGGAGCATCCTCAAGCAAAATATCTATGAGAGTGGGAGGCAGTTCGCATCAGATCAGCAGCTCTGAGAGGTTATTCTGACATCTTGCAATGAAATTCAAGCAGAAACTCACAGATACACAGAGCTTCTATTTTGACGGATGCCAGAGAGCTCCGCAGTAATTCAGCACAGGGCAGATTGTCCCAATACATTCAAAAAGGAACCCAAAAGAAACATTTAGCATTTTATAAGTTGATTATATAATTATAAATATTGTATTTACCCATTGTCATGAATCACAATTATCTCCAAGGAAAAAGGAAGATCAACAGGTCAGCACAGATTTGTTTCCCCTCTACTCCTCTGGATGGAAACAAACTGTTGCTGCTTTTGTGGTTCTGTTAATAGAAACTACCTCCTGTTATTTTGTGTGATCATACATGAATTTGCGAGATCTCGTGGGTCCTCATGACTACAGCTGTCAGTCATGGCCGCAGCCATTCCGCAACAAATCTGGACCTGGTGGGTATTGAAGGACGGCGGAGCACGTAGCCGACATGCAGCAGAGCCAATCCGCAACCGTTCCACAGTTGGTGGAAATCTGTCGTAAGGAACCATGATGTGTGGGCAGGGGCGGACTGGCCATCTGGCATACCGGGCACTTTCCCGGTGGGCCGCAGCGAATTTTGGGCCGACCCAATTGCCAACTAAAAAAAATTTTTTTTTTTTTTTTATTGACACTGGGCTGCTGGCCCAAAATATTTTGGTCAAAAATATCATATATAGGCTAGTTTTTTTTTCTGACAGATACAGCCCATTTAGCATGTAGATTCACTAGAGTATGTTTTATCTAACAATAGACTATTTTTAGCAACATAAGAACATAAACCCAGTATCTATGCAATTAATTAAAATTGATTCTTGTAATGATTTACGAGCGCTATTATTCTGAAAGGACAAATCAGAGTTTGTGTTGCCGACAAAACATATATTGCCAGCCGAACGTTTTTGCCCCCCAGCTAGAACTGCGCCTGCATTGGTTGTTTTCTTAATTGACACTGAACTGGTCATATCATATCTTTAAACAGCATTTTCTTTGGGATTTCTGCCTGCAGGGTTGCCAGATTTGGAGGTTTCCTGCCCAATTGGATGGTTTTGCAATCTGTTTTGTGGGCAAAAAAGGGTTTGGGCGGGTGGGGAATAATTGGGCTGGTTTAGGATCAGTTCGGCGGTTTTTTGTAGCTAAAACACCAGCACATCAGATCTTTCTTCCTGCGAAGTCTCAATCAATCAATCCCTCACACACACTAACATTGCCTAACTGTCACAGTTGGTGTCGGTATGGAGAGATTGGAGACCAGGATGCGGGAGGAGCGTACAAGATGTTTAATGAACGTTTGA
>JACXGM010005475.1:0-35073 GCA_016801145.1 Umbra pygmaea | reverse complement strand
CGGGTGCTGTGTGTTTGAATCTGTGAGATAACCACGCCCCATTCATTTGAATATAACAAATGGATATTATGAAATGTGTCATTATGAAATAAGAGTGCCTTGAAATAAATAAATGTGGGATTATGAAATAAAAGTCCCCTGAAATAAATAAAATGTTTCCTTTGAAAAATACCATTATGAAATAAAAACTATTTATTTAGTTTATTGGACTAGGTTAATATATTTATATTTATATATTTATTGTGTCATTTATTTATTTCAGGACTTATTTCATAGCCATATTTATTTATTTAATATTGACAAAAATGGCTTTCCATAGGTTCCTTTTGTTGACATCTAAAATCTTAGCCCAAGCCTGTGTGCTTCCATTAGATAAAATAACACATGAATACAAACCTAACTAGCCCATGTTGCATTACTGTACTCTGTACTCTGTATTGATTATGAATACAGCCGAGTAGAGTTGGAATCTCCGATCCAATAAAAATTCTGTGAAATGTAACAAAAATGCAGGTTTTACACAATCTAAAGCTTACGAAAACTACCATAAGCCAAATGTTTTTAATTTCAGTAAGAACATGATGACAGAAATTTAGCTCTCAACTATCGTCGTGTAACTCGACAAACTAATCAGAACTTTCAAAGGTGTTCTCTTTTCCCATGGCTTCTGGCATGTTTACTAGGCTTGGTAAAGATAATTTTTCCAAGTTTACTAAATACACACAGCATTGTTATTCAGCTAAATTAAAGTTTTGCATATTCAAGCGGGCATTACTTGGAAAAAAAGTTAATTTTGAGCTAAATCAATTTCCCTCAAATTAGGTTTTGCGTTGAATACTAAATTTAAGAATCTAGTCACATTTGTGCAGTTCTAAGCAAACACATACATTTTATTTGACAAGTGTTTTGGTTTCCAGAAGTTGAACGTATTGCATAAACAACATTATGAATTATTTGAGGAACTCATACATATTCTATGAACAACATGAGGTCATATGATGGCCCACAATAAACTGGATCGAAATACTTAGTTTCTGTGATCTTTCTGGGACCCAACCTGCATCATTTGCAGGCTGAATATATATTTTTTTCCTAGCTAGACTGAGACAGCGAGAGTTGAAGTTCGGATCTATTATTGATCTAATGATCAACTCCACTGTGACACTGATCCTGAACTTGAGGAATCCAAAGTACATTTGATAGTTAACATGCATCTTTGTCTTTCTTAGATGCTGACTGTGTCTAGGCAACCATAATAGCTACGGTTGTGATCTGTTTTGTGCTTCTCTGCCCCTGTTCTTAGACACTCAGCCAGTCCATGAAGCAGGCAGACACAAACTTTGAGAAACTGAAGGTGGAGTCGGAGCGCCTGGAGCAGCACGCCAAAAAGTCAGTCAACTGGTTCCTGTGGCTGATGCTCATCGTCGTTTCCTTCGTCTTCATCAGTATGATCCTCTTCATCCGGATCTTCCCCAAACTGAGATGATGATGACGACCCTCACCACATGGATAAACCTAAAACCTAGAAGTGCTGTAGGATGAGCTGATACTTAGATGGATGAAAGGCAGACCTTAGTCACATCCATACATATCTAATAGCCTTAATATGAATCCAGGTTGTCTGCCTGCAGTAAACAGTAGCACTGCTCTGTCTGTGGGGACTACACAGTGGATGGGACCGTTAATCGCCTGCAAACAATATCAGTAATTGTATTGTTCTGCTTGTATGGAAGTGTAGATTCAATCTCTGTCTCATATTCTTTCCTAAATGTCTTTAATAGTCCTTTTCATCAGTCCTTTTTCTTTGTTAATTGTCAGTGTGTTTAGTGCAGATTTGTTTTTGTCAGTGTTTTGCATGAATATTGAACATTAGTGGTATGTGACACGGATAATAGATTGAGTGAAATAACTTGATTGTGAATAATGACAGGTCTTTTCCACAATGTTACCAACCCAAACCCTCCCTCATTCCGGGTCAATCACTGGATGCTGTGTCGTTCTTTAGCTGGAGGTTTGACACGTGTACTGTATTTCCCAGACAGCAAATACATTCGGCCCAGATCCGGCCCACATCTGGCCCGAACTGGGGCGGATGTGGGCCGGATCTGGGCCGAATGTATTTGCTGTCTGGGTAGGAAACTCCATGCACAGAGCAGCGCCCTCTGCTGTACAGTGGAAATAGAGCTGTGATGTGGGCAGTCCAGAAATTGGCTCTATCCATCATGAAGACAGCATGTTCTCTACTCTGTCATAGGGCTATATACAGAGTGCGTCCATTTTTCCACCACAAGTTGCTTCGTACTCCCAGGGGCTTAATTATTTTGTTGAAAAGCAATTTAACAACATCTACTATTGTCATTCATTATCATTCGTTTCGAAGTAGGTTATCAACAAACGAAGACTCATTTAACAAATTTACACTAGTGAAAAAGGAAAGTAAAAATGTTGCACGAGTGTGCCAGAGTGGTAGTGGAAGCTCAGTTGATGGAGTTCTTAACTCCAGGTTTGTTGGCTTAATTCCTACAGTGGGACAAAGTATGACAGTGTAAGAACTTACTACTGTAAGTTGCTCTGGGTTGGAGGGTCTGCTTAATGACTTGAGTGAAATGAAAGCCATGATAAATGGGGAGATGACTATATCTGTTGGCTGGCTGCCCAGTGAAGAGTGCATGGAAAACAGTGATTCACAGGCTGTGTCAGTGTCCGTGATCAAAGGACCGATGTTGTCACAGAGAAAGGAAACTATTTTAAAGACTGGCTGACTTGTTAGGGCCTGTTGTCCTGACCTTGCTGTTTAGGGTTGAAGTATTAGAATTTAACCGGGGGTGTTTTTGAGTGTCTAATGGATTGAAATGTAATGCAGTGGACATTCAAAGGAAGGAACCTGTCTGCAAAGTACTTGATAACCCCTCATGACTGCATCACTGGTAACACCTAAGTCATCGTACGTGTATGTATGTACACAGGCACATGTTTTTGAGGAGATTGGAGTGTTGTTGTCCTGTCTGTTTAAAGCCTATTTAACACCTTGTATGTACATTTCTCTTTCCTTCATGGTTGTGGACAAGCTGTTAATGACACGTCAATTAAATGGATTCTTGAAGGGCAGCATGCTTGCCATGCAGCTAACACTCAGCCTTTCACTACCTGTTTCTCTTGCTTCTTTCATTTCCAGTCCGTACACAGACATTTGTCTATAGTTGCCATGGGAAATGTGCTCACAAGTCAGTTGTAAGGACTTAGCGTTCTGATGCTAAATGTTTCTATAAAAGTATTATTTCATTAAATTGCTTTGTGAGAACATCATAACTCTCTTTGGTGTGCACCCAGTGACCTCTATTAAGTACACCCATCCAGTATTGAGTATTGCCTCCAGAACAGCTGGAATTATTGCAGCACAAATTCAACAAGGTGCTGGAAAAATGTCTTCATGATTTTGACTTGCAGTCCCTACTGTTGTTTTGGCTTCACCTTCATGCTGTAAACCTGTTCCACACCACCCCAAAGTGACTCTGTTAGGTTCAAGTCTAACAGTGCCAGCAGCATAGCACCCTGTATTGCCCTGCTGGTTTGCTTCTAAAGCTAAGAAGGGCCAGGCCTGGTTAGTCCCTGGATGGGAGACCAGTGCTGCTGGAAGTAGTGTTGGAAGGCCAGTAGGGGGCACTCTTCCCTCTGGTCTAAAGATCATTCCCAATGCCCCAGAGCAGTGATTGTGACATGATATCTGCCCTGCATGGGGTGCCTTCTTTCAGGTTGGGATGTTAAACAGGTTTCTCTGCTCTCTCTGTGGTCACTAAAGATCCCATTGCACTATTCGTAACAGTAGGGGTGTTAACCCTGGTGTCCTGGACAAATTTCCAATCTGGCCCTCATAACTCAAAACTTTTCTAAGTGAACTCTTTGTTCCGCTGTGACATTTCCAAACCAACAAGTGATACAAAATGTAAAAACACTTTTAATAAAACAATTATAAAACACTCTAATGATTGAGACGCTAACATTAAATGACAACATCTTCCGAAGGAAGTATAGTCTTTGTTCTCCTTTTTTGTTCACAGCCTCAGTCCATTTATCCCACCTAAGTTTGTGATCAAAGACAACCCCAAGATATTTATACTCAATTGTGGTTACACCAAATTCTGACCCTACCGGCCAAGTTCTGTCTCGATAGAAATTGAGATTTGTCAGCCCAGGCAATGTTTTCCGATCTTGGTGATCACATGCCTACAATATCCTCTCCCTGATTTTAGCTGATGGGTGGAACAAGATGTTCTCTTCTGCTGCAGGCCATCAGAGATGCCCAGCTGCTCATTGTCGTTGTAAAGAGTGTTTGGCCTTTCTGTTTTAAATGTCTAGCTATTCTCCTTTGAACTCGCTCATTAACAAGTTGTTTTTGCCCACAGATCTGCCACTCACTGGATGTTTTTTTTGTCGCTCCATTCTCTGGAAACTAGAGCAGGGAAGCTCAACGTGCTCCTGTGGAGCAGCTGTGACTAAACTGATCAAGCTTTTTATCCAACTAATTATTAGAATCAGTTGTGCTAAATTAGGGTTGGAATGAAAACCTACAGTATGGTATATCTCCAGGAGCTGGATTGAGCACCATGCTGTAGAGCACTCAAACGCCGTTCCACTTGGTTTTATCATCGCACTCTAATTCGGGACATATTTAGACCTAGTAGGCCAAGGGTGTAGCAGAGGGTGGGACATGTCCCCCCAATGAACACTGCGAAATATAGATTGTGTCCCCCACAATATATATCGCACTCCTACGCCCTTGAGTCATATTTAGGGCTCAAACGTGTAAATAACAAAGGCAGCAATATACTTATATTTGAACTTAAGTACCTTCTCAAACATAAAAATGCCATAAGAGTAATGTCATGTAAAATCATCAGTTTAGTTTCTGTCTACTTGACACAACGTCTCTCCCTCTGCTGGTGATTCAGATCCTGCTGGTAAGAAATGACCTTAATAGGATTGATCTTTAACAGCTGAACTACAAGAACAGATTGTCCTCCTTTTAAGCCTTGTGGCATTTCAATGTGCAATCTTAAAGTACTGCGTAGCTGGAGGCAAAGTACAGTGAGTGCGCTGTCGGATGTAGAATTTTTTAAAATATTTTTTTCTCCTTTGTCTGCATCCCTGAGAAATGTTATATTACACTCTAAAAACAAATGGTGCTAAATAGCACTAAAAGTGGTTCATTGGAAATCATAGGGGAACCACTTTAAGTGCTATATAGCACATATCTTTAAAAATTGTGCTATGTAGAACCATAAGAGGTGCCATATAGCACCTTAAGCACCCCAAAGAACCCTTGAAGAACCGCTGAAGAACCATTTGTTTCTAGAGTGTAATATTCTAAAGAGTCTGTTTTAAAAGATTATTTAACAACAGGAGTGGAAATTGTTAACTGTCTATGTGATAAAAAGCGTTGTTTCATCTGTTTAAAATATTTTGCCCTTAATTTAAGTGATCCAAATGTGAATCAGGAAATCATGTACCACTAACATTTACCATTACCGTACCTGTACTCCACACCTCATTTATTGTCATGACAACTAGGGTAAGTTGGGGTAACTTGCCTCCGAGGGTAACTGGCCCCCCACTTTATTTCACATAATACCCACAATATGTCACCAAATGAATCCCCCAACATTTTACCCGGCTGGCACTGAACATGCACAACTGAAATTGTCCATTGTCTAATCACAACTTTTGTAGATATTCCCAGAAAATTATTTTGATGTAAATTGATCTAATGTTTTTATATTTTGAAAACATTCTAGATATATATCAAGTTAGATTTAAATATTTGTTTTTAATGCACAATTAGGAAAGCCTTAAAATAAAAAAAATCCACTGGTCTAGTGATAAAAAATAGATACATTTTTATTAAAGGATGAATATGTTGGATGAGTGTGCTGAAGGTAACCTGGTTAATACTAGCTAGTTATGCTAACTATCAATTTTAGGTGGAGGAAGAGGAAGGAAGAAGAAGACTCAGTCTGTGGCCATACTTACAGCCTTGCTATTGTGGTAACTAGCTCCTCCCCATAAAAAACATTTCCCCTAATATTTTGTGTAATCTAAGTTATCCATGATCACATAATTATTTTTTCACCAAATTATAAATGTCTTTTGTTTCAGCAATTAAACATTGTTCTTAGGGGTAATTACCCCATCTTACCCTATTATTTAGATAAAATGACCTTGAAATACTCCGCCATCCGGTTTATGTAATTGTGTCTTACTAACATGATTCAAAGCAGGGTATATAAAGGGTATTAGGCTACATTAAATCAAGTGTGCATCATTAGTAGTAATTGTTATTTAAATATCCATCTTGTGATCTTTTGATATACAGTAATAGTGTAAATATGTTTTTTAATCAATGTCTGCTAGCCAGTGCTAGCCAATCTTGAAAAGAAGCCTAATATTTTAATAATATGAAACTACAGTATCAAAAACACAGTCCAAATTGTCTATCATTCTTGCAAAATACACATACATTTTGATTAAAGAATGTATGAAGATTAATCAGAGATTAAATAGAAGCTGTTCAATTTCTTGACAAGGGTTGATATTATTTAACATTTTGAAGTGAACTTCTTTGGCTTTAGGAGAAATAAGAAAAATAATATAAATTGTTTTAAATGTATTCATTGGGTTTATGTCAAACAACTACCCAACTGTGCAGTCATGGAAGCTTATTTCCACCACCAATTATGTGTTTTGTCGAATACTGTGTTTTTGGAGATGCTTGTCAATTTCATTTAAATGAATGTGACTGGATTGCACCTATAAATGTACAGTATCTGCCAAAAATGAGTACACCCCTCACATTTTTGTAAATAATTGATTATAACTTTTCATGTGACAACACTGAAGAAATGACACGTTGCTACAATGTAAAGTAGTGAGTGTACAGCTTGTATAACAGTGTACATTTGCTGTCCCCTCAAAATAACTCAACACACAGCCATTAAGGTCTAAACCACTGGCAACAATAGTGAATACACCCCTAAGTCAGAATGTCCAAATTGGGCCCAAAGTGTCAATATTTTGTGTGCTCACCATTATTTTCCAGGATTTTCTTAACCCTCTTGGGCATGGAGTTCACCAGAGGAAGCCCGACAGAGGCTCAATATGGTTTAGGTCTGGAGACATGCTTGCCCAGTCCATCACCGTTACCCTCAGCTTCTTTAACAAGGCAGCGGTCATCTTCGAGGTGTGTTTGGGGTTGTTATCATGTTGAAATACTGCCTTGCGACCTAAAAAAGAAGAAGAAGAAGAAAAAGTTGTATTTATATTACGCCTTTCTATAGCTCAAGGTTGCTTTACATTGTACATTACAATACATTTAAACACTCAGACATACTAGTCTCTGAAGGGAGGGGATCATGCTCTGGTTCAGTATGTCACAGTACATGTTGGCATTCATGGTTCCCTCAATGAACTGTAGCTCCCCAGTGCCAGCAGCACTCATGCAGGCCCAGACCATGACACTCCCACCACCATGCATGACTGTAGACAAGACACACTTGTCTTTGTACTCCTCACCTGGTTGACACCACACACGCTTCACATCATTTGAACCAAATAATTTTATATTGGTCTCACCAGACCACAGGACTTGGTTCCAGTAATCCATGTCCTTAGTCAGCTTGTCTTTAGGAAACTGTTTGCAGGCTTTCTTGTGCATCATCTTTAGAAGAGTTTTCCTTCTGGGATGACAGCCATACAGACCAATTTGATGCAGTGTGAGATGTATGGTCTGAGCACTGACAAGCTGACCCCCCACCCCTTCAACCTCTGCAGCAATGCTCGATGCATTCGTATGTCTTATTTCCCAAAGACAACCTCTGGATATGACGCTGAGCATGTGCACTCAACTTTGGTCGACCATGGCGAGACCTGTTCTGAGTGGATCCTGTCCTGTTAAACCACTGTATGGTTTTGGCCACCATGCTACAGCTCAGTTTCAGGGTCTTGGCAATCTTCTTATAGCCTAGGCCATGTTTATGTAAAGCAACAATTATTTTTTTCTGATCCTCAGAGAGTTCTTTGCCATGAGGTGCCATGTTGAACTTCAAGTGACCAGTATGAGGGGGTGTGAGAGCGATAACACCAAATTTAACACACCTGCTCCCCATTCACATATGAGACCTTGTAACACTACTGAGTCACATGACAGCAGGGAGGTAAATTTGCTAATTAGGCCCAATTTGGACATTTTCACTTCATACAATAAAAATAGTAAAAATACCCGAAAAATAAAAAAAGTTTTTCTACGAACTCACTCTGAACACCAGAGAATCAACATGGGAGAGAAAACCTGAGTTGTGATCTGTTCTGGTGACTAATTAGTGCCAGTCCAAATAGGCCGATGCATCCTGGACCACTATGTCACTGGTTCTACTCGGCATCCAGGCCCTGACTACAGGGAATAATGCTCCTGTTTTGAGATGATTTTATTATCCTTATTTTCACATCCCCCACTCTTGGCCAGACTTGTAAAAAGTACAAAGTAAAAGTACTCTGCTGGGTTCACCCATTTTGGGGAGTTCTTAAATAAATCCCAAATATGGGAGTTATATCTACCTATTCACCGTAATTAATACACCACGTTCCAAATTATTATGCAAATTGGAATTAAGTGACATAAACATAAAATATTTTGTTTTTCAATCAAACTCATGGATGGTATTGTGTCTCCGGGCTCTTTGGATCACTGAAATCAATCTCAGACACCTGTGATAATTAGTTTGCCAGATGAGCCCAATTAAAGGAAAACTACTTAAAAAGGATGTTCCACATTATTAAGCAGGCCACAGGTTTCGAGCAATATGAGAAAGAAAAAGGATCTCAATGCTGCAGAAAAGCGTCAAATAGTGCAATATGAAAACAAAAATATTGTGCAATATGAAAACAAAAATGTCATGAAAACTTTAGCGTGATCATCATACTGTGAAGAGATTTGTGGCTGATTCAGAGCACAGACGGGTTCATGCAGATAATTGCATAATGAGGAAGATTACTGCCACACAAATTGATTGGATTAAGAGAGCAGCTGCTAAAATGCCATTACAAAGCAGCAAACAGGTATTTGAAGCTGCTGGTGCCTCTGGAGTCCCGCGAACATCAAGGTGTAGGATACTCCAGAGGCTTGCAGTTGTGCATAAATCTATTATTCGGCCACTGCTACCCAATGCTCACAAGCAGAAACAGTCTTGTTTACTGATGAGTGCCGTGCAACCCTGGATGGTCCAGATGGATGGAGAAGTGGATGGTTGGTTGATGGCCACCATGTCCCAATAAGGCTGCGACAACAGCAAGGAGGTGGCAGAGTCATGTTTTGGGCAGTAATCATGGGGAGAGAACTGGTAGGCCCTTTTAGGGTCCATGAAGGTGTGAAAATGACCTTGGCAAAGTATATACGCAGTTTCCATCAAAACACAGCAGCTCTGGGAGGCTATTGTGACATCCTGCAAAGAAATTCAAGCAGAAACTCTCCATAAACTCACAAGTTCAATGGATGCAAGAATTGTGAAGGTGATATCAAAGAAGTGGTCCTATGTTAACATGTAACTTGCCCTGTTAAGATGTGTTTGATTGAAACAGCTTTTGATTTCAGTAAATATGTTGCAAATTCATTAAATTATCTTTTACAATTCTTTTCAACATATAAAATGTTTTGAAACTCTGTTGTGCATAATGATTTGGAACAGTGCATTTCAGTTCATTGGGTGGTTTGTTAAATGAAATTCGACTTATACCCTAACGGTTGGTGACTTTAAAATTATACTGACTGTCATTTGCATAGGCTATTTAGGAAAATCAGTGTAAAATATTATTTGCATAATAATTTGGAACGCAGTGTAATGTTTTACTCTTTCTATTCATTTCATAAATTACCCATTTACCTGGTCATTTTGTATTAATCAGGAACTTCCAAAAAAATGTGAAGTTATACAGACTGTGAAAAGTACTTCAACTTTGTAATTTTTAGAACTTGGCTCTTGGCAACAAAGGATTATTGGGAAAAAGTTACTTTCAAATATGCACACGTTTGTAAAATGCTTTGGAAACTGAATGGAGGTGTAAATAGTGAAGCAGCAGTGCTACCCACTGGCCAAGCCACTAGGGGGAGCTACCAACTAGCAAATGCAATGGTTTTCCCACACTTCACACTGGGTGTGTATTCTCTTGCCTCTAATCTGTACTGGACATACAGCCTACTTCAAGAGTGGTGCTGTTAATGCTGAGCACGATAGGCCTGGTCTGAAGATTGGCGCCTGAGAAGGCCTAACGGAAGGAACACGTGTCTTGACCACTCTGGGTTTACACTAGGAGCTGACCAAGGCTGCCACATTCTCTGTCTTCTAACTCTCCTTAAAACATGCCTGTGGTGTTTCCAATGCTGAACTAAACTTTTGTCAATTAATATACATATTCCCCTTTATGAGTGGGGGGCAAGATAGTCTAGAGAAGTTTTAAGTACGGTAACTCTGAGTGAGCCTGCAGAATCTGTGGGACAAGCCAGTCTTGAGAGTGCATTTAATAATGACAGTTTTATTTTAGTTAAGATAATATGGACGTTTCTGCAGAACAGCACTAAATTAACCAATGTCTGGCCATTCTGAAAGTCAGGGAGTCCCAGCCAACTGAAGCATATTACAGAAAATGGTGTGCACAAATTTGTTTAGCCAGAGTTAGAAGTCACTCATAGCCCAAATTCCTCCAGCACAGTATTAAGGCTCTGTTTACATTCCGAAAGGTTTCACCCAAATTTTAAAGTCTGCTCGAGATGAGACACAATTGTAGTGTGAAAACTTGCTGGTCTCTCTTGAATTTCACGTGACCTCCGGAGGTAGTGCACAAGAAGAATTCAAAAGATTCCACCTGGGGCTTTGCAAACAGCCCAGGAGAAATGTGTATTGCAGAGAAATTCTCCACATCTGGGTCAATGGGCTGGGCTGGTTTCTGTGCGAAATGCTCATGCACCCAACTCAAGACGTCTTGAAGGACATTCCATGACACACCCACAATTGCGTGATTGTCTCGAGACATGACAATGAAAATTCGAACAGTGAAAACATTTTTTGGTCTCATCTCGAGAGGCCTCGAACATGTGGGTGAAATCTATCAGAATGTAAACACAGCCTAAGCTAAGATGCTGCACTGCCCTATGCACCTTTGGCACAATACACACCTTGAAGCTTATTTGTTAGTGAGGGAAGGGTTGGGCCTGACACGATTGATGGGCATCCAAGACTTTCTGAAGAGGCTGGAGACAGGAAACAAACCTGAACCTGGACTGAGGAAATTTGAAGGAAGCTTGAGACATCAGGGACAGACATTCATGTTGGTTTTCAACACTCACACTAACACAGTCTTCTTCTTAATTGTAACCGGGCAACAGAAATGTGATGGACAGAAAGAGTGGAAGCATGAGCACCCGGTTGACCGGTGGAAAGCCATGTCAAAGTGAACGATCAAGAACTTCTTCTGGCTGGAGAAGAATCAACAAAATTGTAAATTTTTATAAAACATGTTAACCACTTACTGGATAAGTTCTATTTCACATTTAGTGAACTTATTAAACTGTTAATAATCTAATGAGAATTTTCTTCAAGGTTGTGGGAATCTATCTTGTTAACTGTGGAGTGCTAGGTCACAGCATTACCCCCTTAAAACCCCAGCAGGTGCACAGCAGTTCCTGGAAGCAGCTCAGGGTTCAGGGGATTTGGGAACATGGAGGTGTGCTTGCTTTAGTCTGTCTCATTTCTTAGTTCTACCATTTCTCTCTTTCACAGAACTTAGAATCTATTAGAATCCAAACCATTGAAGGTTGAGTTGCTATCATGGTGACAGTTTATATATATATATAGATATATATAGATATATATAGATGGATATACATACAGATTAGTCATAACATTATGACCATCTGCCTAATATTGTGTAGGTCCCCCTTGTGTAGGTCCCCCTCGTGAGGCATGGACTCCACTAGACCTCTGAAGTTGTGCTGTGGTATCTGGCACCAAGACGTTAGCAGCAGATCATTTAAGTCTGATGAGTTACGAGGTGGGGCCTCCATTGATGGGACTTGTTTGTCCAGCACATCCAACAGATGCTCGATTGGACTGAGATCTGGGGAAATTGGAGGCCAAGTCAACACCTTGAACTTGTTGTTGTGTTACTGAAACCAATCCTGAACCATTTTTGCTTTTTGGCAAGGCGCATTATCCTGCTGAAAGAGGCCAATGTCATCAGAGAATAAAATTTGAATGAAAGGGTGTTCATGGTCTGCAACAAAGCTTAGGTAGGTGGTATGAGTCAAAGTAACATTCACATAATCGGCAGGACCCTGGGCATCAATGAGCTTTGGCTACACATGACCCTGTCGTTTGATAGGTATTGACCACTGCAGACTGAGAACACCCCACAAGAGCTCATTGGTGGTCAGTGAATCTTAATTGGGGAGGACAGCCTCACATTATGTTCAGAACTGGAAGAAATTGAATGCATCAAACTCAGTCTGAGATACCATTCCATTTCCTCCAGTCCAGACATTAATGAGTCCATACACCCCAATTAAGGTGCACCGACCGCCACTGCAACAGCAGCAGTTTTGGAGTTTTGGAGTCTAGCCATCACAATTTGGCCCTTGTCAAAGTCACTCAAATTCATACACTTGCCCATTTTCCTGTTTCTAACACATCAACTTTGAGGACAAAATGTTCACTTACTGCCTAACATTTCCTACCCACTGACAGGTGCCACAATAACAAGATCATCAGTGTTATTCAATTTACCTTTCACTGGTCACAATGTTATAGCTGATCGGTATATGTACAGTATATATTTTATGGTGCAGCATATGATCAAAAATACAAGTGTACATTTGGTTTAAGTAGGAAAAACTCACTTCAGGTAGTAGCAGAGTGTATATAAAGGTAAAACAGCCACTAGATTTAATCCACAATTCCCTAAATTTTACTACCAGTCAAACACCCAGGGATTGTCATGCTTTTGATAGAAATGCACCAAGGTGGCAAATTGAATAAAATACAATATTTAAGACATTACCACTGTTGCAAATGTCTATCACAGTTGGAAATGACTGATTTATAATTAATTATTCACATACAATCACAAAGCCACATTTTCAGCAGCCATTAAGTCAGTGTCATAATGATGAATCCTTTAGCTCATCCATTAATAATCATGTTTTGACAATATATTTCACTCAATTGGATTCACCCTGGTGAATAAAGGTATATATGTATATCAAAATACTTGAAAATGCCTGTGTTCTTAAACTTTTTACTGGTAGTGTATACATTCTAATGCAATGTTGTGTACTGTATATGCCCCTTGCCATCCCACAGATCTATACAAGGACTTGCAGAGCTGCCTAAAAGAACAGTTTGTTGAAAGAAACAGATCACATTTCCAAGGCCAGTATCATGGTCACTTGTACAATATTTAGTCCACCCTTGAGAAGCATGGAATTGGTATGTCAAGGACAAACAACCCTGAAAATCACAAAAACAGGAGAGATTGGACTGTTAGCAGTACTACATTGTGTGGCCAATGGTTAAAGCCACAATCCCAGGCACACATATAGCCTGTACTGTATGACCCAGACCCATCTTACACCACCAAACCCACCTGCCTTTACTGTTTACCATCTCAATAACAATTACATAAAGACTACCATGTATACACTGAGGTGCAAAAGTAGTTGTCCCATTTTCTAAATCACTGACTGAAACAAAGAAAAAGTAGCAATCAGTGATTATTATTTGCATTTGTTGTCTTAATATCTACAGAACCTGCTCTACACTGGACATTCAACAATATGGCATACGTCAAATATGACAAATCAGTTATGATTTTAGTAGGCTTCCCTGTGCTTTGACAGGAGTATTGATTCTTCCAGTGTGTTTCTATGCCTCTACTGGTCTGTGAACACCAGTCCTGGTTTTCACACCAGTCTGATTGTGAGACCACTGAGGGTCTTCATAGTGTTTGTGGTTTTGACCAAGCAGACTGTCGTAAGATTTATACTTGATTTGTTATGTAAGAAACTGTTTGGTGAAATGTTAAATTAGATTCACTTCCCATCATTTTACACATTTTTATGTATTTATGATGCATGTACGTTTAATTTTGATCATGATTTAGTAACTGCTTAGAAAATAACGTTGAGCTATTGGGATTTTTTAAAAAACATTGATTTTCTTTATGAATTCAGAAGAAATGTTCGTGCTAACCTCTTTGCACGCAATGAATGTATAAAAAAGTGATGTACTTACAGCTATTTAGAACGCTGCTCTTATGTCATTAAGCTGGAATGGGTGGAGCCTATGGAACAGCAGGTGAAACTTCAAGTTATGAACTTAACCTTTGTTAAAAAGTGCACAACCAACTAGTCATCTAGTTTTGAGGATTGATATCCTGGCAAGGGGGTTTACCCCTATTTACTACACTCCCAATATTTATCATCCAATTTCCTGATTGACCTTGTCTCGTTGGCAAAGAACAACTGCGATGGTCGAAGATCAATAAATTGCTACCTGCAAGCGTATGTCGCCAAGCTGATCCGATTCTTATCACACTGCTCATTCAACACGAAAGCCTTCCGATGAGGCTACACATCCATCAACTATAATTATGATTGAATTCACAGGCATCCAACGTATAACGGTAGTTGCTAGGGAGCAATATGACATACCCTATTCCACTATCTATCGATTCACATTCGGGCATTGTCAAAATGCTGTGAGTAGTATATGAACGCTGGCCACAGTAATGCAGTTGTGCAACTTAGGCCGGGAACAGACTAAAATGTATAGGCCTAGTCACTATCCTCACCACTCTCCCTTTGTAAAGTGCACTTCTTGCAAGTACACTCGGATTTGATGATATAAAACATTGTTCCATGTCTGAGGATTTAGGGCTGAGAGGTTATCGACTCTGCGCTCAGACATCAGCAGTTGATTCCAGTGACAGTGTGAAATTGACCATAACTAGTAAAGCAACCGATGTTCACAGCTTTAGACCACTGCGTAATGTGGAGGACCCCAGCCTGATGGTTTTAATCAAAGTTTTGACCTTCCTCCAATGGTTATTTAATGCGTTTGAAATCTGTTTAGACCATCTCTTCATCAGTGTCTTTTCCTGTGTTGTTTAAATAGTTACCATAGCTACACCACTACTCTGTCACGGCCAGGATGGGTTCAGGTCAGGGCACAGATTTCAGGGTGTCAGGTTTGGTTTCCTAAACAACTCAGTGTGAAAATGTCAGTATTCCGTACAAATTGCACTTCACACAGTAAATGTCAGGCTGCCCTCTGGTAGTAGTTTGATGATGAGCTGCAGCAGATCTCTTTTTCTCACACAGCCTTTCGATTAATGGCCTCTCGTCTGTTCTACTCCCTTCTCCATCTTTCTCTCTCGCTATTACTCTATTCTGTTTTCTCATTCTCTGTCACTACTCCTCTCTGTATTGTGCTATCTATTTATCTCTCCCTCCTACCCCCTGTTTTCCGCTATCTCCTAATGAAATATAATAACACTTCAGAGATGACAGATGGTAAAGAGTGACTCAAACCTGTCTGTTGTTTAGTGGGAGGTGTAGAAGGGAAGCTGTAAGTTATAGTTCCTTTGACCATGGCTGGATGAGTTGTTATAGCTTCACTGTCAGCCATTATTGATTAGACAGGACCTCTGGTACTACATTCAATTAAAGCCTGGTGGAGGAAGACCAGGAGAATCACAACACTGATAGAGATAACACGCGTCATGCCCTACTCACTAAGCTTAGCCTTGGATCTGATTGGGGTATTTATACAAATCCACGTAAATCACGTACTAATTTGGTGTATTTTCTCCTATGTTTTTTGAAAGGTCTATTCATAGAAGCTGCTTGCTTTGCAGTGTGAGTATCATGGCTGTTTTGGGGAAGCTCTCATCTCATGGTCGATATGTATATAGGACATGAATACTGTTTGTTAGCGTCTGCTGTTGTAGAGTCACTTTCTCCAGCTTCCTTGTTCTCCATTTGGGAAGATAAACACACTTGATTATTTATTGTACTCCTGGGATTTGGAAACGCAATATGGGCCCATTCCAGGTTCCACTTCTATTTTTGCTAAGCGTCTGGAGCAGCAGTCTGGGTCGTGGATAGGAGTGGGCTGTGGGCAGATGAGTGTTAAGTGCAGGATGTATTAATGTGTCACAGGGCAGTTGTCATGGTCGAGCTGGGCGAAGAACACGGCAGAAGCAAATGCCGCATTGAAGACTTTTAATAAGTAATGAACCAGAAAACAATAAACAGTGGAAAACTCCTAGAGGGGAGACCATTACAGGAACACCCCTTCAAGGGTGCAGCGCATGAGGCACCCAACCCACAAAAACAAAAGTCAGGCACCCTGCCTCCTCTGGCAAGGTACCAGGAGGGTGCAGCCATTAGGGTCCTTCAGGAGCTCGGGGAGTGCCAGACTGACAGCCTAGAAGGCGACCGCTTGCTGGAGGCTTTGCTGCGAGGATTGAACCGGCATAGCCTTGTCTGGAGGTCGCACCGGTTCCGCAAACCTGATGGCAGTATACTGAACAGTTTGTGGTTTGGGTAACTGGAGTCTCTGTTGATTCTTTGGGTTTTCCCAATTGACTGACTGGTGTAGAGGTCCTAGATGCCAGTGAGTTTGGTCCAAGTGATGTAGTGGCTGTGCACGCCACCCTCTGTAGTGATTTGAGATACCATTAGGTGATGTCATTCTTAGACATGCCAAAACGTCCCAACGTCCTGAGTGCAAAGAGCTGCTGCCATACCTTCTTGACGATTGTATCTGTGTGTGTGGACCAAGTTAGATCCTCGTTAATGTGGAACCCAATGGATGGGGGTGTGCTCTTTTCTTCATTGTCAACGATCAGCGCATTGGTCTTGCTGACGTTGAGGGTGAGGTTGTTATCTTGGCACCACACTGCCAGGTCTCTGACCTCTTCCCTGTAGGCAGTGTCCTTGCCGTGGTTGATTAAGCCTACTACGTTCATGTCATCTGCAAACTTAATGACGTTTTTGGAACTTTACGTGAGCACACAGTTATGTGTGCACAGGGAGCACAGAAGCACACACCAATGAGCAGCCCACATATTTTGACCATAGACCGTATATAGTACTGGATGTAACATGTGTGACGTCACCCATTTGTTTGTTAAGATCTGATTTGAGTCGTCGAGTTTGCCGTTACGAGCACAGCCCTCTTGGTTGCGGATATGACCATTTTAGGCAAGAGGCGGTATCTGACTGTGACGTTAGCTGAGAGTTGACAACGCTGCTTATGCTCTATGTTACGTTACACACTTTTACTGGCACAGTCAATGTCAATCACATCATAACCACTCCCTAAAACACCCCCTGATTATCTCACATTTTAAAATATTATAAAAAAATGAACATCATTCTGAACAAAATGAACATCATTCTGTTTTGCAGAAGACATAAAACTAGCGAATGAGACCATAAACTTATTATGAAAATGTTTACTGAGGTAATAATTCAATTGAGAAGTGACTGACTTTCTCATAGACTTCTACAAAACCGCCCTCTTTTGCCTCCAGACGTGTCGCCGCTAGCTGGATTTCAGATAGAATGCAGGTTTAAGGCACTTCCGCATTTGCTTAACTTTGCCAAACTGGATGCTAGCCCCGTGATTTTGACTCTGTGTCGGAGGTGTGGTTGCCTGTCGTCAACACTTGGGGGCAACCTGACAGGAAGTCCAGTATCCAGTTGTACAGATATGTGTTCATACCCAGCATCCTCAGCTTGGAGGGGACTACAGTGTTGAATGTCGAGCTTTAGTCAATGAACTGCACTTCACAATGTGTGATGTGCATTTGCAATGGTTTCATCTGTTGACTTATTGGGGTGGTATGCAAATTAAAGAAGGTCTACAGTGTCTGGAATGGTGGCTCTTATGTGTTGTACCAAGTGTAATTATGATAACCATTGTCCAATGTAATTTGAGCCACATTGATGAACAAATCTAAATTTAGATTTGGGTAAAACTGGGGCCAAATTGACACTGGTTTGGACCTTTAAACATATAATTTAAGGATTTGTGCATATTCATGAGAGTGGGTGCCCTTGCATGTTACAACTACTTCCCTTTTTTGGGAAACATTGGTTATGTTCATAACTTAAGGTTTCACCTGCTGCTCCATAGGCCTCACCTATTCCAGCTGAATTCTATAGGAGCAGTGTTCTAAATAGCTGTAAGTACATAACTATTGTATACATTCATTGCGTGCAAAAAATTTGCTGAAATCTTTTGAGTTCGAGTAGAAAATTTTATCAAAAATGCCAATAGATCAACAATATTTTCTAAACAGTTACCAAATCATAATTAAAATGAAACTATCAAAAGTTGCAAAATTACACAAAGTCATATTTCACCAGTTTCTTACATAACAAATTAAGTATAATTTATACAAAAGGTTGCTAGGTCAAATCCACAAAAGGCCAAGTTAAAAATAGTGTAATTCTGAGGAAGACTGTCAATGTTATCTGCTCCTAAATTATTCTGAATAAGAGCATCTCCTCAATTAAGAAAAAAGTATATAGGACGAATGAAAATAAGCCAATTGTGTGCATGATTCATTTAACTGAATGATCAGGATCTATTTCCATGTATTCCGTAAGAAGGATGCTCTGGTCAAACATTTGTAGACTTTCCATTAGCATACAGAAATCCAATAGAAATATGTTGAACGCAAAGAGCACAACCAATAAAATGTACAGGCCTCAACCCAAAACAACACTACTCTAAGGTCAACATGTTGCATGTAATGACATAGTACTAAATCAAAGTTCATTAAAGATAGCAGTATTTTTAGCAGACACTTATGTACATCCATCTCTACATTGTACTTTAGTACCAACTACAATTTTGTGCAGTACTAATAGCTCAGAAACGGAGAACACTTTGCAAAGTAAATTCATTTACGATAATTGTGTTTATTTGCAAAGTTGTTTTAAGATGAGCAATCCAGCCAACAGCAATTAAACATTCGGAAAATACTAAAAAACTTTATGAATAATAAGAATTCTGAGAAGAGGGGACATTGGAAAATTCTGGTCAAAATCTATGCATTTACTACAGTGCACATTTTATTCCTCCATGTTGTCTTTCTCAAGCTCACTCTGCCTAGCTGATTTGCTGATTCTTACCAATAACAAACAATGTAGTTTGTTGTATGATACTTTTTTCACATTTTAGTCATTTAGCAGATGCTCTTATCCAGAGTGACAGAGAATGTCCCTGTACTTACTGTTAGGGTGAAGTGCCTTGCCCAAGGACACAACAACATAACCGACAACCTTCCAACTAGTAGTCCAACTCCCTACCCACTGAGCCATCGAAAAAAAACTCATATTTCTAAATGAAACAGGTTAATTAAGTTTAAGTTATCAATTACTATTATGAGTTATTAATATTATTATATTAACCTGTTATTTAGAATAGTACTGTAACTAAATGAGAAGTTTTAGATGCAGGGCAGTAGGAATCCAGACAACTTACAAAGACAACTCTATGGCAGTTGGCTGGCAGTTTCCAATCGAACACTGATTCTGATGCACAGCCCATATCAGAACATATTGCTATCATAAATTCAACAAATGGCACAAAGTTGCTGAATTGAGATTACATGTTTTATTTAATCATGTTCAAATCATCAATGCTTTTGTTATTCTTCACAACCATGTTAAGATGTTAAGATGATTCGAACAGAATGTGTAAAAACTGCTTATATTGGTAACAGAGTATGGATGGGATATTTCCTCCATGTAGAAACAGTTAAACAGAATAAAACAAAATCATATTTTAAGAAATGCATGTTAAGAAATGCAATGTGTAATGTAGGTAAGTAATCCCTTTGAATTAAAAATAAGGTAAATGTATTAGCAAAACCCAATAATTTTTTGAAAGCTGTTTTTAAGAGTTGTGGCTGAGCATTCCACAATGGCATGGTTTCTATACCTAACTGAGTGAAACAGTCTGTGTCTAAATTGGGTATACTGAAAAAACCCATTGTAATTGTCTCAAGATCTTATTTAACCATGTAGTCACTTAAATACTAATAAGATTTTTTAAGTTTGACCTGGTCAAAGAAAGGAAAAAGAGCTACACAAATGTATAAAAATAAAAATATTGATATACAAATACACTAATGACATCCAATAACAACAAATGCAGTAACACGTGTACAGACAGGAACAGGGGATTTAGCAGGTGCAGTTATCAGATAGCAGCTTGTTTATTTTATTTTTGAAGGAATAAGCTTAGATCAGTGTTGAGCTTAAGGGTATTTTGCAGCTCATTGCGTTCACTGCTGGGCATGAATGTATGTTTGAAGTTATGTAAGTAATTGACATTGAATGTAGACCTCACACTGATCCTAAAAGTCCTTTGGTTCCTTTAGCCACAACATTGCAATAACAATCATTAGCTAAACTGACCTAGACACAACTGGTGCTTGAAAGGAACAGAACATACAACAGCAGTATACACTAATCAGCTAAAGGGTCTTCTTTCTACATATATTCAGGGTCAGTTAGAGAAAGAACAAAATAACTATAGCACTATTTCTCTGATGAAGCAGATAATTTACCTGAAACAAGATTGTTCATCACAGAGGGTACTACTCAACATAATTTCTTACACAGAATGTACATTTATTATTAATAAAAAAAGTTAGCCTACATTAAAAAGTAGATTTCTACATTTTGGTAATTTAACAATTTTAATGAACAGCACTATAATAAATAGTATGGTTGCACATATAGATGACTTAAGCAAAACATCACATTGGATTGTGCACAAAAGATACTTTATGCTAATCATGAACAAACTCACAAACTCGTAATAAAGTGGCTATGGTAATATTGCTAGGGTTATGAAGATAGTTTTGTAATGCAAAGCTGAGTGACTACAATGGTGTGTTTACCAAGCTAATGGCGTCTTGACTTCCTACCTCCAGTGTCAGGATGTGGTTTATAGCATTCCAAAATCATATTGGTACCAGTTTAAATAAAAACAACAACACATTTCTGAAATAACAATAATATGTTAATATTGATATTATTAGGACCTCAGCTATAATGACATAAAATGCCAAACCGATAAAATTAGTTGTATAGCCAATTTTGGATTTTTCAAGACTTGTCAAGCTACTATTTAATAAGAAACAATTCTGGTTGGACTTATTAAATTAAGCCAAAACCAATAACACGTTATGTTCTATAATTTCTAGTTTTTTGTAATATTATGCCGTTATTGACACAGGCTTTGACTCGTGGTGTTTGTAAATTGCTCGACACTCAAATCCAACATTTCTGGTAAATCATCCCAAAAGCCAGTCCGTGTTTTCCAACATACCCTAGCTACCCCAGCTGACTGGCAGCTACTTGTTTACTGGTGGATAGACACAGAAAGAGACGAAACGGGGCAACCTGAAATAGGTGCCGTATAAGGGGATCGAAGTTTTCACATAACCGTTTATCACGACATTAAGTTTGTTTACATATTTTTTTTCTTCTAATTCGTACAGACATTATTTTCTGTTTTTCATATCAAATTTAGAAGCGTCGTTTGTTTTTACATTACAGTACCTGTTAGTAAAAACAAGATCGGCGACGGCTTGGACTTTTCCTCCCACTTCAAAGCAATGTGCGGGAATCTGCGGCTATTAATTGTTTATCGTAGAAAGTCGCCAACGTTCGTCTGATCTCGTGTTGTTTATGGGTGTTTTCATTCTGTCGTATCGTGGCTTGTGGCGACTGGAGGAGTTCAGAGGAAGGTCGTCGTAGAAGCTTCCTCCACGTTTTCCTGCACGACGTATCAAAAAAGGAGTTCCTTGGGATGTGTTGATGTCTCCTCGCAGGTCTTACAAGGTGTTATTCCGGTAATACAGAGACTGAATTCAATACTTCCAAGTGCATGAAATTCTCAACGACCTGTGGATTACATCAAGGCAGCAAACTATCCAACAAACATTAGTCAGCTGCTTGGTTCGATAGAAGTTCGTCCAAATAACTGGATTTCTGTCAAGAAGAGTAAATTGCGCGGATTTTAATTATTGCTATATAATAAGAATAAATTGAGTGTCTTACGAGTAGTCATAATAACACACAGTTTCATTGGAGCCTTGTTTATGGTGGAACCACTAAGGCCAGTTCTAACCCACGGACACCTCCTTACTAGATCAGCGGTGTGGGATTTCGTTTTCTCCAATCAAAGGACTTGTATCAATCAGATGAATGTGAACTGTCGAATACAATTGTGGAAAATGAAGATTTTTATTCTTACGCGTATCGTCCGAAACAAAGACCACGTTATTTAGTGGTATTTTTTCACTGAGATTGGGAATTACAAACTTAGCAGAGAAGACAGCTTAGTTATCAATTTCTATTAAGACAACCACGTTGGACCCCCCGGCCCCTTATCAGGGGGGCTTGCTATCTTGTTTGTTATTTTAGTTCTCTCGTTTTTATACTGTTTATTTGTATATTTTCTTAAACACGTTTAAACAAACTTTCGATACATTGAAAACAACTCCAACATTTTGGATAAGTAACAAAGAAACAAACGAAGACACAATGCGGCGTGGGACCTCAGAGGTGGTTGTTTTGGTTACTTTTATCTACATTGTATGCCAGAGTGGGCTAAATGGAGAAAGTAAGTATAGATATTTTTCATGCTATTATATGTTGCTGATGATTTGTTAAATTCACTCTGTACACATCATTCTACATTTTATTTGTTGCACATTTTTGATCGCTCAATATTTTAATCCATAAAGTCCATGTGATGTCCATATAAGATCTCTCTTTAATAATTATTTGCAGTGGAATGGTGGCTTGGCCACGAGATGTATTTACCATAATTCTCGGGAAAGCATTTTCTTATTGTGTAACTAATATTTGCCAGCAAGTTATTATATAATACCCAACGCCCCTCCCCTTAAAAATATATTATCGAGGCCTTGTGTGGATGCGTCAGCCCGAAGGCCAGATTAGCTCCAGTTACTGGACTAGGGTGGTCTGTGTTGCAGCGAATCTAAACTGGAAGTTGCAGGATTTGCTGCACACGCAGGCCTCTTAGTAGGGACTATCTACACGCACTCTTAACTGGAAAGGTAAACAAATGTAGCCAACTACGAAGGACTGAAATCCCCATAAGTACAGGATGCACATTTATAGCTACCTTGTTCTAGCAAGCAAGTGAAGAAAGGATGTGGCTTTGTAGTCCGATGTTGGCTAACTACATAACTTATTTGATCCGGGTTGATGTTGTGTTTTCCATGGAATTGTTTACGGGAGTGTTTTGCTCTATTCACAAAGCTTTCTATTTATTTATAAACCACGTTGCTCCCAAATGCTAAACCAACTGACACTATGGGTCAGCTGCATTGCTAGCATGCTAGATGATAATGCTTGTGCTTGCCCATCCCTCAACAGCATTACATTTCTCATTTCTTCATGTGCTACTGTGACTGTGGGATGATGTTTACAACAGAGTCAGAATAACACTGAAATGGGAGAAAGGGAACAAGATTCCAGTTACAGCTATATATTATATTCCTTGTCTTTTAAAAAATTCCGTGCTTGTCTCTGAGCTATCCATGTCTTAGAAATCTAAATATGATGCTTTGATAGTTGTTTGGATGTTTTAACAGTTTTAAAACAAACATAGTCAGCAAATGATTCAATACTTTCATGTCAATATTCTTGAGATAATCCTCTCCTCTAATGTGGTATTTTAAGCATTAGTCCATCATAATAGTTATTGATACATATATAAATCAGTGAACAGTCTCCCAAACAATAGACATGCGTTAGAAACACCAACAATTGCTTTATGTATTTGCTTTTTTAAAATGATTTGATACATATTCTTTTGAATAGGAATGTATTTTACAATAAGTAAAATGCAGTAATTACTTAATGCAGTAAGGTGAAAACTCGAAACTGCTGGAAGAGTTGGCCTGTTTTCGTAGAGGGTTTAGAGTATACCGTACACAGTAAACTATGTTGCCAACTAGGTGAAAACCTGTCTAATAACATATAACCTGGTTAAAAATTTTCTCAGACACTGGCAATGTTTCAGTTTCCAAGAAAACTATAGGGTTGGAAAAATCGATGGAAAGTTTCTTGAACTGAGAGTTTTGCTGTTCTCTTTAATATTTGGCAAGTTTGCGCTATGTATACATTGACTTACTTTCCACCATATACAAATTATATTTTAAGCATGTTTTAAGGCTGTAGACTTGCTTACATTTTCTTGGTTACAAACACTGGAGTAAGATGAACTGACCTTGTGCGTTTAATAAAGAAAGCCTGTTAACCTCATACTGTAAATACTGTTTTAATATCTGTGAATAAATTGCTATTAATACTGTTAATACTGGCCAAATTATATTGGTCATACTACTATTTTGTTATGTATTGTTATACTATCATTTGTACAGGATATGTTACCATGGTTACATGTGCGCTATGCAGCAGACACTTTCTCAAGTCTGGGACAGCTGGGCACAAAATAATCTAGCTGACGGATTCAAAAGATGTTCACCCCCCCCAAACATATTTAAACAATATAATCTGTTTCAGTGGCATAACTGAAGTGTCATGTCATCTCAACAGTAATTTGTAATGCTGATTGCTTTTATGATGGTTGTGTTTGGATGTATCTGGTCAAGATCAGCTGCCATGCAGTTTTGCTTTGGAGCAAAATGGCTCTGTATAGTTGGTTTGATTTATTTAAATGAAACTAAGTTTGTCTACTATTTACGTTATTACTTCATCAATACTTAGAATATTGAAAATCTCAGTTTCTTGTCCTTTTCTTTTGCTTCTAAGGTGCAGTCACAACCCTTCTCAACATCAGTGTGATGTTAACTGGAAAACAGTCTATACATTATTTCTTGTAGTCATTGACAGCAGTGACTTGAAGTGAGTGTTTTGTGAGTGACCATAGTAAGATACTTCATAGCCAGCAGCATAGGTCCCAATGTTCCATGGCTGGTTTGCATCTAAAGATAAGCAGGGTCTGAACTGGTCAGTGCCTGGATGGGAGACCAATGCTGCTGGAAGTGGTGTTGAAGTGCCAGTAGGGGGCACTCTTCCCTCTGGTCTAAAGGTCATTCCCAATGCCCCAGGGCAGTGATGGGCACATCTGCCCTGCGTAGGGTGCTGTCTTTCAATGGCACATTAAATGGGTGTCCTGACTCTCTGGTCGCTAAAGATCCCACAGCATATTTTACCTAAGCCCCTGTGCTGTATTGTCTTGTTTTGTTAGGAGTTGGTGGTATTTTCCAACATTTTCTATTCTTACTATCGTGTAAGCTCTAGTCGAGTTATCTGCAATATTTTTCACCTTAATTTCTCTCGGAAGAATGTGATATTCTCAATCGGATTCCATACTCAGAGTTAATCACATGGAGGATACTGACAAGCACAGCATAAATTCTCATGAACATATTAATTGTTATTTTAGGGGTGTGTCGATCTCATCCTATTCTTTTTATCCCACTTGATATTCGTAATCGTTCTATTGATCTCTCTGTTAGTAAGCCATGTCAATCATTTTCACAGTCAAAGAAGTAGAGCTCAGCTTGTGATCACATATGGAATTACTAGTAATGGGAAATTTGATTATTTTTCCTGACTCATATCTTTGGATCTCATTTAATTAAAATAAACAAATAATTTTGATTCTTATCGTTCATTTCCACAAGTGCAGATGGAAATGAATGAAAAGAACCAATATACCAATTCGTACCGTAGGTACTGGATCCTAGAAATAATAAGCCTTCGCAAAAAAGAAGGAAAGAACAAAATTCACCAAGTACTGAATCATACAAGTAATGCATCTGCACAACTCTAAAAACATTTAAAATAATGAACTCATCTCATACGTCTGGCAGAAAGTTCTATGTCTTAGGGAAGAAAATAAATGTAGCTGTCAGTGTGTGTGTTCACTTCCATCATGCAGGCTGGAGTATTATATATATTATTAAAGTGTTTGTTAATTTGAGGCAGTGTGCATTGGCAAAATGTAACAGCCTAGTATAGTAAAAAATCTATTCATTTTAGTGAAGATGTTCAGTTGTCAAGCAGTAATATTGATACATGTGTAATAACCCATTAATTAAAATATCCAGCGTCATAAGACTTTGTAAAAATAAAATAATAATTAACGTAAAGCTTGAACTATTTATTTTGTATATAATCCTATAATAGGATCAACAAGCCCATATGTAAGCTATGGTAAAGGTGCATTTGTCAATTTATTAACATTTGGTTGGACTATAAGTTTTACAATACTGTGAGTCTTCAGTCTCTCAAAAGTAATGAGCAAGCATGCACAAATCCTGAATAATAGAGTAACGCGCCTGCACCAAAAAGAACGATATGAACGATTCAGGTACTAATACCAGGGAATGTCTAATAAGGGGAGAACGTCCACTCTCTGATCCTATGGCTTCTGAACTGGTTGCAGTTCCACTCTAGTTCCATATGAGGTTGGTCACGGGCGAGTGCAGAATGAATGGAAGTCTATGGAGTTATACCCCTTCAAAATCCACTTTTCTCAGGATACCATTTTTGGTCTAGTAATTTGAATGTTGCTTTCGAAAGGTGAGGCGAAGGAAATGGACACTGCTGGGTGTTAGATTTTTTTAAAGTCTGTTTTTAAAAAGCCTTTTAGAATGTCAATGACGTCGTACACATCATGCGGCCAGAGATACTGCTTGGTGGCAAGCTCTGAGTCACTTCCTTTTTTTCTCTCAAGGCATCGACAACAGCTGGTAGGTTAAGCTCTCCCTGTCAATACACATGCTAGAAAGAGTTTTGGTTTGCTAATGTTTTAAAGACTATGCCGAAATATTCACATTAGACATTCTCTGTTGGTTCTGCTTCGGATGCCATCAAGCGGGATCTCTGCTCTTAATCAGTCCTTCACTGACCAATCAGCTTTAATAAGCAGAATGCTAGCATGTTATGGGCAACAACGACTCAACTTGTAAAAAATCAAAGGACATAAGTACTTGTTCATTCAACTTTCATCCTATAATCCATGTTGAACTTGAAAAACTACAATCAAATCTGAGATTTCTCAACAACAATCAGGTGAAAGAGACAAATTTCGCAGTCTAGCTCCATAGATTCCCATTAATTTTGCACTCACCTGCGATCACCCCCAGTGGAACTCTGGTGTAATTGCAATACAATTCTGTACAATGGGGCTTAATAGGGAGTGAACAGGCTCTCCGTAGGCGGGCTCTGCTTGTACCAAGTAGCATACTGGGTCATAGAACTAATTAGTGATGGGATAACCGACTCTTTTACGCGAGTCGGTTCAACCGGACGGTTGTTAGTTGGTGTACCGAGTTGATAGATTCGGTCACTGGTTCGCGTGCCCGCGGTGGGAGGGGACACCCATTTGATTACATCAGACTCAAGCAGTACCCTCGGTTACGGTCTCGTTCAGTAGCCTCTCCTTGTGACAGCCTCTACTATGCAGCCTGCAACTAGCCTGGAAAAATCCAGACCCAAATCCGGAGGATATAAGGGTCTGGGATCTAGTAATGAAAATGACCCAGCTCGAGGGGCGGCACCAAGTATGCATTTGAAAATCTCACTGTACGCAATTGGATATAACTACGACCTATCACCAGTGGTTTTTCGCTAAGCACCTATGGCAGAGCTAACTGGTAAATTTAGCAAAAACGTCCTTCCTAAAAAGGAACAATTCGAGCACCGTCTTCTGTCCCTCTTTTAGACAAAAAGCCAAGTCTAACTCGTTCATTGTAGTGGCCAAAGCCGTTTTAAACAACTGGTGTTATTACGATCTTACAATGTTTACTAATGACTTCGAGGTCGCAGCGCTGTCGTCATCTGTTTAGCACGCTTCTGGCATGCCTATATCAGATACACCGATGTGATTGGTGCAGCTCGGCTACAAGGGCATAGTTAATGAGCAGAATTACTCGGTGCCAGAGTAACTTGCTGAGCAAATTCAAATTGTGCTCTAGCGAGAACTCTGGATTTCCAGGGTAGCCTGCAACATTAACTTAACATAATAACATGACGTGTATTTGTATGTGATGTAGCTTACTTCCCCATCGATAATATGGGTGTCTTGGTTCTCTGCAAGTTTGAGTTACTAACCAAGTTTTTCATTCTAGTGCATAGATGATTGTGTTCATGGCATTTCCGCTTGATTACATTAGACTCGAGCGGTTGCACGGTTACTTTCGATCTCGTTCAGGACCCTGGTGTGGAGGTGCGCGGTTTTCTCGTGACAGTCTACATTCAAAAAATTACAGATCACATTTTGCTGAATACTTGCATCAACTAAACACATTAAGGTAGCCGATAACGTACACAGTTTATCAATACTTGGTGATGTTATGTTCATTATTTATAAGCTCATGATGGAAATATGCCCTCGCCTAGCCTAATGGGAGTTGTGAATTGGTAAACCGTAGCCTACCTAACGTGCCTGGCACTCGATTTTCCCGGTTCAGTAACACGAGTCGGGTTAATTAACTGACTCTTCGGTCAGTTCGTCAACACTAGAACTAATGCGCCTGCACCAAAAAGAACGATTCAGGTACCACTACTGAGTAGTATACTGGATCATAGAAGTAATGCGCCTGCGCCAAAAAGAACGATATGAACGATTCAGATACTAATACCACAGAGTAGTACTCAGTGTTGCCAACTTAGTGACTTTTCAGACCCCTTTAGTGACTTTTATTCAAATAAGTGCCTAGCGGTAAATGTAGCGACTTTTTGGACAAGCCTTAGCTACTTCTGTAGAAGAAAGTCGCTAGTACTGCTGCAAGCGCGTGGTCTTGCTTTCCTGCCCGGACTGAGACGCACACCTCTCTGTGTCTACTCTGTTCAGTGAGACGAACAGAGAGAGGTGAGCTGCGTGAGAAGACGGAGCAGCATAATCTGTCGACCGCACAGTAGCTGACATGGATGTGAATGAGCTGTGCATGTGCAAACAGCATTGTCAAGGACCAATCACAAATCTCTAATGTTTGCTCCCTTTTGTTTTACATTTTAAAGAGTTTAATTTGACTGTTTTTTTTTGTTTTTTTCATGCACTTAAACACAAGAGATTTTTAGACAGTTCATTCTGGTTTCTGAACTCTGAATTGAGACACCCACTTCAGACAACTCTCTACATTGAACAGACACATAATGAGACTCAATGACGTCACAAATATGCTAATTAGCGTATGACGTCATCTAGCATCATTTTGCGACTTTTTAAGCAGGCTTTATGCCGTGTTCCATTTATACTCGGAGGTCGGAAATTCCGAGTTCCTATGCAGAATTTAACTGGAACGTCCACCCAAGTGGGAAATTCCTAGTCGCGAAGTCGGAGAAATTTCACTACCCCCAAGTTCATTTTTCAAGATGGCAGCACCCTGTATCAACAGTAAATGAAAGTTGTTGTTACTGTTAATTTTTATTAATAGTTTTATTTGTTCTACGGACAGTACTGTCCACCTGTTGTCTCTGGACATGTTGCTCCTGCGTTTGAAGGTGTGAAAACACACGAAAGGCATTTTATCAACTGGTTTTCCTAAACATGGCTAACATGGCTAGTTGTATGCTACTTGTATGGCTAACTTGTTTTCCCGCTTTGGTAGCTGGAATGCAATCAACTTGTTTTACTCTTGTGTGAAGTCATTACCAGTTTTGACTTCCCACTTCTGAGCCAAATGGAACGCAGCATTACCTACTTTACGTTGAAAATAGCCGGCAACACAGGTAGTACTGGATCAGAGAAGTAATGTGCCTGCGCAAAAAATAATGAAAGGAACGATCCAGTATGAATCATACGTACTAGTCTTTTAAATTATTTGTCTAAAAAGAACATGGTTCATGAATCACCCATCACTAGGAATTACAACAACGGTAACTATTTACTTTACAATTCCGGAAAAAAATGGATTGGCTCGACATTTGACAGAAAACAAATCTAGATTGATAATTTGAACTATAATTAAGTAATATGATGTCTGATTCAGACAACTTAGAGAAGGGAATACAGTATCCCTGTTCATGTTTATTTTTCTAGCATTTATTCAAATGTTTCAATAAACGTTTTAAAATTGGCTACATCATATTTTAACTTAAATCATTTTCAGATTAAGACCCTGGAATGATACGAGAAGGCTACTTTTGTTAATGAATTGTTATTACCTGTGATTAGTAAACCTATGAAAAGCTCAGTTAGTTTGTCCGGCTAAAAAAAACTTGCAATGCACCTAGTGCCTTCCATAAAAAACAAACACTGTTTTTTTTCCAAATCTGTGTAGGCTACTCACTCACATTAATGAGATGGATCTTACGCCTGGAAAACAGCAAGTCATCTGTGTTTCAGGTCACATTTTACCTTTATGCAAATGTAACCGTTTTTTTTAACAGTTGACATAAAAAATATGCTGAAAATGACTCATCAGACCCTATTACCTTTTTCCATTGCAAAGGAGTCTGTTTTGTTCTCATTACATCGCGTTATGCATCTTTTTGCGTTTGCCTTGGATACAGGTTTACGAATGGCAGCCCTGCCATACCTTCCTGCTCTGTGAAGCTCACAATGTACATTATTTGTTGAGACTGGGCCACAAAGTTGTTGATTGCATTTTCTGTAAATTTTTGAAGGTTTACTTTTGGGTCTTTGAGCAACTACCCTGAGTTCATAAGTGCTGATTTATCCATTTCAGTAGCTTCAGTTTACCAATGTTTGTCTCTGCAGATAAAATTTGTTCATGTTTGGTATGCTGTCATTATTTGTGGCTGTTCCCCTTGAGACATTGACCAATTTAGCAATTTTTGTCACTGATGCGCCAAAAATATGGGCACTGTTTTTTTTGGCATCTTTTAAATACTCATATATAAAGTCTTTTATTTTAAAGATTTTTAACAAAATCTTTATTTACTAATAGACCACTGGCTTTCCCCAAATATAATGATTAGTATGTTTTTGGGTGAATAACACTTTTACCAGTGCTTTTATATACAAATGTCAATTCTAGAATAATTCACAATACCTTTTCCAAAGGACACTTACTGTAATATCTTAAAGATTAGTGAAAATCCAAAACATGCTCTTTGTAAAGTATCATCAAATTATCTTAAATGGGAAAAAAATAAACGGTGGAGAAAATCAAGGGAAGGCCTTTGAATGAGTAAGAATGCAGCGGCTCTGTGTCCCTCCCCCAATGGCCCCTGTTTGGAAACCTCAGACACTGCAGTGAAGCGTGCAGTGACATTTTCCCACAATGTCTGTGTGTGGAATGTTTTTGAAGTGGCCCACCCTGTAGGTGCTGTTGCATTTTAGGGGGTAGATCACAGCCTGCTGTCTTCAGCTTAGTTCTCTGTTGACCTCTCTCCTTCCAGGCCATGGATCTCTGCATTGGCAATCGGACATCAGAACAGCATATCCAGGCATCAGGGTTTTAGAGGGTGGGCCTATTTCTTTGGCTTTTCTGCCCTTTTGGTGGCCCAGCTGTCCATCTAATCTACTCTTTCATGGTTCAGAATAACGTGGAATATCAGCTACCCATGTAGGAATGTAAATAATTAGGAAACTATTACAAAATCTTAGGATTTCCCTTTGTCTCTGTTATTGTAGAATGAGGTAAGGGGAGCTGTGAAAACCATTACCTAGTTGTGACAGTGCTGACAAGGGGAATAAGTATTTCAGCAGCTTATGGGCTTGAAAGGAAGTTCAGCTGTTCCACAAGTGAAACCTTAAATCATTGCCATTTAGTTGTTGGCCCTCCTCATGGTCAGTGTGACATTGACAGCCATGCTGTAGTGGGAGAACAAAATGGTCACCATTCACCAGAACCTGAGTGGTGCTGTACACCGGTGTGGGGTAGTCTCGCTATGCCGCCTGAGACCGCCAGCAGTGAAATCCTACACGGATATCTGTCTGACTTTATTGGTTATTGGTGTGCTTGTTGGTTAAATTTGTTACAAGTGGATCCAATCACATTCAGGTTAATTTTGCTGTGTAAGGCTGCATTTGCAAGGCTAGGTCTGTTGTATTATATATTTGTATTAATATGTTTAGTATATAAGTGCAAATTAGCACAAATTTTTTTTTGTTGGTTCAAATTTTATTATGAACATGTGTGCGCTCAGTGCTCCAGAATGCAAGAAAAACAATTTGTCAATAGAGTTTCTTTACATTTTTTAAATATTACAAGTTACAGTAAAATAATCTGAACAGTATTATAGTGATTGTACTATATATGAACGCTTGGCTAAAACACGAGAGAATGCATGGGAGTGAATGAGCGACAACATTAGCAGAATTCCCCAAGCAACAATATCTTCCCTATACCAAATGCAACACAATTATCCCTATTCAAAGTCAATTATTGTTCTCCACTGATGAAATCAGAGGGGAGACAATGGAACAGTCTGTTCATACATTCATTCATATGTGTGACACAGGGGATTTCTTTGGCCCTTTTCAGCATTTGTCCTCACTTTGGCGACTGATGTGTCCTAATGTTTACAGCCAACATTTTTATACTTACATTGATTGGCACATGCAGAAGCCTAAAACGTCAAGCAAATGTCAGCATAACTCAACGAGCACAGTGTTAGTCTCTGAATCTAAGTTTGCAGCCCGATTGGCTGTTCTTAATAGTTTTATAGAAATGTGCCTATTCATTCAAAACGACACAAGTTTATATCTAGTAAAAAAGTATCCTATAACTCAAGCTAATGTAAATGTCTCCAGAATTTGTCACCTATATTTTTTCCCTGTTAGCCCTGTGTCACACATGATGCGCGAGCTAGAACATCTTCCTGTCTGCTCTCCTGCTCTGTCGGCTAAACTGTACTGCTGCTGGATCAACAGTCTGGTGTCACAAACTCAAAATAACAAAAAAATACTTCAGGCAGCTATCTATTCTTCCAGGCAACGATGAACACATGCACAGTAAGCAGTCACCTTAGCTAGGTGTTTTGTACATAGTTTGCTAAGGTAGCTAACTAATTTAGGGTTAAAACCTTGAAGAACTTTGTTCTTTTGCAAACTTTATAGTAGCCCTGGTTCAATATAAACAATTCAATGAGAAATTGTCTAGCTCTAGCCAACTTAGATTTTCCAACACAACACAGGTATCTGAATTAGAAAGAGATTTATTGCCAAGTAACTTTTAACAAACAAGCAATCTTTTCTGGTCTGTTGGCGCATGTCTTTTGTACGTAAATCACGCGTGCGTGCGTGCGTGCGTATATATCTACAGTAGATGAACAGAGTAATGTATATAATGTACTGTAATGTAACAGTATAATGTGAAGAGCAGTGTAGCTGCAGGATATCTACAGTATAATGTGTCCTGTAATGTAACAGTATAATGTAAACAACATTAAAATCTAAAACATTATTAAACTTTAAAGTTTCAGGATAGGAGTAGAATATGAGCAGGTTATATACAATATATGTCTACAGTATATGAGTAGAATATGAGCAGGTTATATACAATATATGTCTACAGTATCTGAGTAGAATATATGAGCAGGTTATATACAATATATGTCTACAGAATCTGAGTAGAATATGAGCAGGTTATATACAATATATGTCTACAGTATCTGAGTAGAATATGAGCAGGTTATATACAATATATGTCTACAGTATCTGAGTAGAATATGAGCAGGTTATATACAATATATGTCTACAGTATCTGTACAGTTATGTGCTTTGTGTGCATGTGGAGGCAGAGTCTGTTTGGTTTCTGGGGCATGTTCATGAGGCCTACTGCTGTAGGGAAGGAACTGTTCTTGTGGTGAGAGATCTTGGTCTTGATAGACCTCAAACTTCTGCCGGAGGGAAGAGTTCTGAGTAGACCATTTCCAGGGTGAGAGGGATAAGCCACAATCTTTGTTGTTCTCTTCCATGATCTGTAGGCATGTAAGTCTTGTAACAGAGGCAGATTGCAGCCAATCACCCTTTCAGCGGAATGGATGGCTGCAGTCTGCCCATGTCCTTGGCGGTGGCTGCAGTGCACCAGACTGATGGAAGAGGTCAGGATGGACTCTATGTTGGCAGTGTAGAAGTGCACCATCATAGTCTTTGGCAGGTTGAACTTCTTCAGCTGCCGTAGTAAGTAAGTCGTCTGCTTTTTTGTGCAGGAGCTGATGTTCAGCTCCCACTTGAGGTCCCGGGCAATGGTGGCACCCAGGAAGCAGAAGGACTCCACAGAGTTTAATGGGGAGTCACACAGGGCACTGGGGGTTGAAGGGCACCTCTTGAAGTCCACTACCATCTCCACTGTCTTTAGGGCATTGAGCTCCAGGTGCTTCTGGCTGCACCAGGACACCAGATTGTTGATCTCAGACCTGTAGGCAGACTAGTTTTCATCAGATTAGCTTTCTTACTTCCAAATCACATGTTTTTTTAAGAGACAATTTGTCCCAGTGTACATCTCAATAGCATAAAACGTGTTAATGTATTGTCATTTCACAAGTACCGGTACATCTTAAACTCAATCACATCTATTATTATTTTCTTATAGGATGCTGTTATATTTGGTTACGTAATGTAGCTTATTGTGATAACTTTTGAAAATTATGTCTTAAAATTGAGAGTTAGCATTTTAGAAATTGCGTTAATTGTCACAAGCAAACTTGTGTATCTATTAACGTGTGGTTGCAATGGAAATGTGCATTCCATAACAAGCTACTCTCTGGTTCAGTGATCAGCAAAATAGATTTTATGATTAAAGCTTGAGGGATCAAATCCAAGTTTGGTTCAGAAGGATTAGGCCATACTTGTTTTTTATCTAAATTTGCCTACTTATTTAGAACTGCACTGTAGTTTACTTCTTAACCAATCTGTGTGACAAATTAAGATGAATTTCACCATGAAAAGCAAAAGTGGGGTCTCCAGGTTTACTGAGTGCATGGTTTTATATATATATATATATATATATATATATATATAT
>JACXGM010005474.1:0-35110 GCA_016801145.1 Umbra pygmaea | reverse complement strand
CCCTAGAAAAACAGAGCATAGTAACTACTTTTTACTGTTATACTGCCCTAGAAAGACAGAGCATAGTAACTACTTTTTGTCAAAGTTGAGTTAGGATTTGTGAAAGTTGAGTTAGGACTGAAATCATGCTTTGTACAGCATTATTGGTTTTATCTTGTGACTTGGTGTGTCATGGTTAAATTACTTTACGAAAATGGAGTGAGAGCTACACCTAGGTAATATTTCTAGGACTGAAATCAAACCTTAATGTTAATTTGCTGATTTGGAATCGTTACAATAGTGTTGACATGGTCTCATTAGGAAGGTGACCTCTAGAGTGGAGAGTGTCTGAGGGATTCACCAGACTGTCACATCTCACACGTTGCTATGGCATTTCAGATACTCAGATACTCTTATAAAGGAGTAAAGGGTCATATACACAGGAAGGATCCCATCTGCCCAACAGCAATCTGCTTTGACCTTTTTTGTACAGAAACTATATCCATGCAAATTATATTCTTTCATTGTTGTTTGCACTTTGTTTTGATTGTCAACAATATGTATGATAACCAATGATTAACTTCAAAGGAAACATCAATTGAAGATTTTCATAATACTTTATTTTGGCTAACCATTTTACTCATTCACAAAATATTTGGAAGGTTACTTTCTGTCTTTGAGTTTAATGTGAAAATTTATTTAATTGTCTTAATGTAATGTTTTTTACACGCACACCCCAATGTGATGTATGTTGAATTCTTCCTATCTACTGGATTGTATTGCAATGTGTGCTGACACTGGGTGATTCCTCTTTAAATCAAGTGAAGAATTTAAGGATTCAAATATGCTCTGACAAGGCCAATTTCATATTTGCTTTGTCAAAAGCCTTCCAATGTTTATTAACCAGACATTCACATGTTGCTGTGAGGTGGTTGCTCAAGCTGGGTGGTTCTGCAAACAAAATACTGTTCAACATCTGAATACCAAAGACACTGTTAGAACAGCAGCCATTTTGTGAGGCTAAAAGTGCTGTTGTATGGTTGGCAATTACTGTTAAAACATCACGTTTTTAAAGATAGCTACAAAAGCTTGGGTAAGCAAAACACTCTTACTTCGACAAAGGGACCTAGTGGATTTAACTGTTACATTTAAGTGGCATAACTTAAAATCTGACTGGTGTTTGTAAGTCTGGTTCAAATCCGTGAGCGCCAAGCTGAAACCTCTGTTCCGTCTGCGAGCAAGATTGTTAACCCTAATTGCTCCTTCTCCCACTATTACATTCTCCTCAGGTTGCTGCTGTGAGTACGAATTAGTTCTTAGTCAACTTGCCTGGATAAATTACTATAAAAGAGAAAAGATGTACTAGCTGTGCATACCTGGTGTCAATGACAGAGTTTAACTCCTCCCGGGTTATAGAGTTTGTGCTGCATGGACTGAATGTGATGGACAATAACAAACACATCTACTTTTCATTTACTCTCATTCTATACCTGTTTACCATTTTTCTGAATCTGACACTAATCTCTACCATTTTTCTTGATCAATGTTGCACAGCCCTATGTATATTTTAATCTGTAGTCTGTGTATTAATGGTATATTTGGAGCTTCATCTTTCTATCCAAAGATACTGTATGACCTTTTATTTGACATTAATGTAATAACATACATTGGGTGCATGACACAGATATTTGTTATCTACGCTTATATTTTCTGTGATTTTACCAATTTGACAGTAATGGCATATGACAGGTATGTTGCTATTTGTAAGCCGTTACACTACCACTCTATTATGACCAATAGAAAAGTGTGGACATTGATTCTTCGAACGTGGCTTTTCTCATGGTTAGAAATAAGCATAGCAGTGGTGCTAACAACTAGGTTAACTCTGTGTGGCAATTACATTGATAAAGTGTACTGCTCAAACTGGGCAGTAGTCAAGCTGGCATGCGGTGACACCACTCCAAACAACCTTTACGGATTTATTCTCATATTTTCTCATTGCTGTAAAGCATTTTTCATTCTGATTTCTTACGTGAATATCATCAAAGTGTCATTGCGTTCCCAGGCAGAGAGGAGGAAGTTCATGCAGACATGTCTGCCTCATCTGATCACCCTAACTAACTTTACCATATCTGTTTTATTTGATGTAATGTATGCTAGATATGGCAGCAACACCAGTCTGTTGGCCCTGAGGAATTTCATGGCGGTGGAGTACCTAGTGATGCCTCCTCTATTAAACCCTATCATATATGGAATGAAACTCACTGAGATTAGAAATAGAGTTAGACTTGTGTTCAGCAGTAGAGTTGTTACTCTAAACTAAATGTGTTGTGGTGATACACTTGCATCAACATATCTATCTTACTGACAAATTCCTAATAATGCAACATATTTCCATTAGTATCTGTAGACATTATGTAGAGAAAAAGTGAAAGTAGATCACAAAAAAATTGGCATGCACCTGAAAATGTACACTTTGAATATAAAAACACTTAATTTTTACATGAATGCACATTTACACTTTAATAAGGTAGCTGATTTGTGATATTGTTTTGGATGACTTTATTGTGAATGGAAAATATAATCAGGTAATAAATAATTTTAACTAACTGTCCAGTGTTTCCACATTTCTGTAAAATGGGATTTATACCTACTGCATAATTAGTTACAAACTCAATGAAATAGTTTTCCAGACAAATAAATGTTGGAGTGAAGAAATCATAGATAAATAAGTGGGTTTTCCAACTCATTACTCTAATGAAATTCTGAGAAAGACAAGATCACACAGGCAGAATAGTATGATGATGTGGCGACTTGAAGATAATGGTCAGGCACTAGGCAACCTGTCCTTTTAAAACACAATGCTTCTGTAATCTAATAATGTGTCATATAATAAAGGACACCTTTGATGTAAGAGCATAGTTTTGTTTTGAACAAGTTATCACCCTGTTTCTATTCCATCTATTCTGCTTTTTTGCAATTAAAAACACCAGAAAGTAATACCATCACTTAGAGGCTGACCAATATGACAAATCTGTACCCAAAACCGATTTCAATTTGTGCTTAAAACTGTCCAGGGTTAGAATGATGACCCTTCTTCACTATTACTACTTTACAGATAATTATTTAAAAAGTTTGAAAGAAGTGTGCAAATCATCACACTAATTAACAATTGCTCACACCTATGTAATTACTTTCCCTGTGTTTGGAACAAGAAAAAAAACCACTACTGTTATTTCTCCTTTATTTCAGCAAAAAAGTCAACTTTGCTCTAATATTGCAAGAAAGTGAACAAAAGTTATGCCACTTAAATGTAACAGTTAAAGTGCACGTTTGGCTCTTTATTAATCAATGTACAGTCACCTGAGAAGCAATTACTTTTTTACCTCCATCTGTTGTAATATTGTCTGCGATACACTCCCGTAGAATAATAAAATAAATGTAAATAATATTGGTTTTAAATCAGTGAATAAATTTACGATAGCAATATCAGTTAACTGCTAAAATCATCCGATATAATCGGGTAACCAATAAATCGGACGGGCTTTAGCAACGACAAGTTCGCTACAAACCTAATGTCGTTTTCAGACACTTCCGCCCAATTCATGGAGAGTCTGGTGGACACTCGCTTTAAATATGGCCCTCGTCTGAGTCCGGAAGTCAGCAGTGTCAATCAACGTACTGCTGTCACATTGTCCCTCTGTGGCAGAGCCCACCTACTCTGTTTTCTGTTTCTGTTGTCACCCGGACATTTAAGTTGAACTTGACCTCATCTTCGTCTAATAGATCATCTTGTCTCTGTGTCTACAAACAATAGCTGAAATCATTCCCCTGATTAGTACCCTTATCTCCCTGTGGTTTGTTTGCTCATTGTCGGTCATTGTAGTATTTTACATGTGTTTATGTGCAGTTGAGATTGTTATTTGTGGAAAGCCATTTGACTGTCATTTTGAGTTTATTAAACCTGTATTATTGAACTATTATTGAACTACTACATGCTCACCATTTGTCCTATGCATCACTGCTGGATTTAGACAGGCCCTACAGTGTTATTATTCAGTAAATTTAAACAATGCCGAAAAAGGTTGCATTGTTAGGTCCCTGCCTAAAGACCAACTTTAGGTGGAAAGTGTTCCTGGCTCATTTTCACTGAGCGCATTAGAGCCTGGGGGTAAGGTCTACAAAGTTAGCCATAAAACATGACAATAGCATTGTTATGGGAAGCGATCAAAATGTGTTTGCAGATTAGGGCCAAATATTATCCTTCAGAGTCCTTTGCAGATAGAACAGCTAATTACACAGCCATATCAACACGGAAGATTTTAAACAGTACATGAAGGGAAAGAAGCATTACACATTCACCATATAATTCTCTGTGATTCAAAGCATATGCCCAACCTGCACACAAATAGTCGCTGGAAAGCAAAGTGGCAAGATACACTGACCGCATTTAGCTTTGCAGCAACCCTAGCCACTTAAGGAAGCAAGAAACAAATCCAAAAATCAATTCTGACAATGTTGATCCACTCATAGAGCAATAATGTCAAATTTCCAACACCCATAGTGCTTCCCTACCACTTATCTACTGGTCAGCTTGGTGCAACGAAAAGAGTGCTGTGCACTTAAAGAGTGCTGTGCCTACTGTCTGGTAAACCAAATATATCAGAGAATATGAGAATGATATCTACTGTCACAATGCATGTGGTGTGGAGTAAGGAAGGAGACCAAATGTGGATGCTTGCAGGTATTGTAGATTTAATGAAAACAAAGTTGTTACCTCTCGATTTGCAAAAAACAGGACAAGGTATATATGGAGACACAACTCCAGGCGATTAATAAACTGTGCTCTTTCTTGTGGCCTAACCTTACTAATCCCCATCTTAGCAATGGCCAAACTAGAGAGAGGTGTCACAAGAACTTAAAGGGACAGAACAACAATGCATTGAACTGGCAGAATAAACTGAACAGAAAAAACTACAGATGAACTAATAAATATATACTGAGTTTTATCTCTGTCTAATGTCCACGCCAGCCAACAATGGGCTGGACGTGACATTTACATTATAGTTTAAAAGTTATGAGGAAGTCGCCACACTGTATAAGCATCCTCCACAAGCATAACCTAGGGGGGTCCCTGATAGAAAAATAGCTAAATATGGGTGAAATATAGCTTTAAATCTATGGCTCGCAATAGGTCAAAATAAATTTCCTTGCTTTGGCAAAGCTCCAAATGTGCTGATAAATATTGAGGAAGGAGGGGAGTGTCACGCCTCCCCCTCCACTGAGAGGTGTCAAGGCTGAGTGCCATGTCACAAACAACCCTTATTGGCATTACTGGAGATTTTATCCAACTTCTTCACCGTCATCTTTATTTTGTTAACCAGGTAAATTAAGAAAAAAAAATGTCTTAATTACAGCAATTAATTAATTACCTGGGAGCAATTAGGGTAAAGTGTCTTGCAGAAGGACACAACAACATTTAGTTCAACCGGGAATCGAACTGGCAACCTTCTAACTACAAGTCTGACTCCCTAACCACTGAGCCATCTGGACTGTCTCGTGTGCAATCATCATACACACCTGGTTTTTGTTCCCTCATTTACATGTGTCTAAATGCAGTGCCTTGCATAAATGTCTATTTTTTTATTCAACTTTTGTGTCAAAATAAAAACATTTGGTACTAAAAATTGTTTGGTATGTTGTGTAAAACAAATGGTAAAAAACCCAATACAATCCTATTCAGTGGCAGATCCTGAAAAGAATTCTCAGGGGGGGCAATTTTTCTGATAATGATTAAGGTGACCCATTCAATTGATACATTAAGAAAGACAATATTAATTTGTTGCTAGATGATTAACTCATACAGTGATACCTCGTGTCCAGGGTTCAAATTTAGCATCATTTACCAGCCAAATGCTGGTAAAATATGCAGGTGGCTGGTAGATTTGCTTCACTCACCAGCCAAAAAAACAATAGTAATCTATTGAGTGGCTGGTAAAATTTTAACTTTCACTAGCCGTTTGGCTGGTGGATAAAAAAGTTAATTTTGAACCCTGCTCGTGTCCACTACAGTGATGGCTGGTGGTGATATTGGGTGGGTGTGGAGAGAATGCATTATACATCCATCAAAATTTTACGTTGCATCAACACATCCATTTACATTTAAGTCATTAAGCAGATGATCTTATCCAGAGCGAAGTACAGTAAGTACAGGGACATTCCACTGGAGCAACTTAGGGTAGAGTGCCTTGAACAAGGACATAATGACATTTGGCAGTCGGGAAACAATCCGGTAAACATTCGATTTCCAGTCTGACTCCCCAAATCTGAGATACCAAGTTACTATACACTATAGAGAAGTACCCACAAGAATGGTCTTATGGCAAAAAACTCTTTATGTATCTGTTTTTTCCACATAGACATACACATAACATTTGACAATATTTCTATGTACACATTAGCACATGCCATATGCAAGAATGATGCATGGTAATGATAGGCTACGTGATAGTAAAGAATGCTCTATCATTGCCTAGAATGTCAGAGAAGTGGCCACCTAGGGATACACTACAAAATGTGTTCTAACTTTAATGACTGCCAATAGATACTACAACTGTTTATATCACAAATGTTTTGCAATTGTGACGAACATCATGTCCTGAATAAAACAATTTAGTACAGTAAACACAGAAAAAACTATAGAAGTATAAAAGAGAGACAGGCAATATGTAGACAGGAAAGGGAAAGGAAACAGGTGTCATGGTCTTTAAGAGGTCTATAGGCCTGGGCCTACCTTATCTGAAGAGAAGCTCACATCAATGTCCATTCTGGGATGCAAACTGCAGAATCACCAAGTCTTTAAAATCCTGTGATTTTTGGATGAAGTCCAGCTCAATAGACAGCACATAGCCAGTGCATTCAGCCTATCATATTACATTAACTTTTCCCAACATTGATAATAATAATAATAATAATAATAATAAGTTTTATTTGTATAGCGCCTTTCCAGAGCTCAAGGACGCTTTACAATGAACAAGTAACAATAATAACAATAACAATGGACCATGATAACAAACAAACAAACAAACAACAAAATGTAGATGAGCGTAAATGAGGCTATGTAGGCAGGGCAGAATACACCAGAATACAAACAAACAACAAAATGTAATATAACTTTGTTATGTGGTAACATTCAGAAAACAGATGAGTTTTGAGCATAGTTTTAAATTCTGAAATAATATTAACACAAGAGAGTGATCGAGGGAGAGAGTTCCAAAGTTTTGGTGCGACAACACTGAACGACCTGCCCCCCATTGAAGCAAGGCAATGCCGAGGAACAACAAGAAGGCTAGAGTCAGAGGATCGTAGAGAGCAAGTCGGGGTGTAGGGGTGGAGTAAGTGGCAGAGATAGGGCGGAAACAAATTGTGCAGAGATTTAAAAGTGAGCAGGAGGATTTTGAATTTAATACGATAAGCCACAGGAAGCTAGTGGAGATCGTACAAAATGGGGGTGATATGGGCAGAACGCTTAGTGTGGGTAAGTATTCTGGCAGCAGAGTTTTGAATGTATTGCAATCTGGTAATGGAACTGGCCGATAGACCAATAAAAAGGGCATTGCAGTAATCAAGACGTGATGTGACAAATGCATGGATGACAGTTTCAGCGACTTTGATATTGAGGAAGGGGTGGAGCTGGGCAATGCGACGTAAATGAAAAAAGGCTGATTTGGTGACAGAATTAATATGAGCCTGGAAGGAGAGGGAGGAGTAAAAAATTACACCAAGATTTTTAATAGTACTAGATGCTTTGATGTGAGAGCCAGCAATCTCACAGGTAAAATCTATGGGAAGTTTGCTAATGAGAGACGGAGGTCCAGTAAAAATAATCTCAGTTTTGTCCATGTTAAGTTTTAGAAAATTTGAGTGAAGCCAATCTTTTATTTCATGCAAACAGGCAGAGATTTTGTCAGTTGTGCTCGATAGAGCAGGTGTACAGATGGTATATAATTGGATGTCATCAGCATAAAAATTATAGTTAAAACCATGACGGTGGAAAATCTGACCAAGAGGTATGAAAATTATGAATAATAATGGCCCGAGAACGGATCCCTGGGGGACACCTTGCTTCAGGGGGACAGTAGGTGAGAAAAAATCTTGTACCGAGATGTAGAATTGTCTATCAGAGAGATAGGAGGAAAACCAGAAGAGAGCCGCACCAGAAATACCCACATCCGAAAGGGGCGATATGAGTAGTTAATGGGAGACAGTATCGAAGGCAGAACTGAGATCGAGCAGCAGGAGTATAGACAGTGAACCAGAGTCGCCAAAAACAAGCAAATCATTCAGTACCTTGACAAGTGCAGTCTCAGTGCTGTAAAGAGGGCGAACCAGATTGAAAGGGATCAAAGAGACTATTTCCAACTAGAAAAGACTGAAGCTGGGAGGCAACGGTACGTTCCAGTAATTTTGCTATGAAGGGTAGATTTGAGATAAGACTGAGGGATCAAGGTTGGGTTTTTTGAGAACAGGGGTAACAGCAGCAGTTTTGAGTGACAGAGGGAATGAAGCAGAGTTAAGAGATGCATTGATGAAGTGAGATATAGGTGCAGAGATAACTGAATAGCAAAGTTTTAGAAGAGGAGTAGGAGCAGGGTCAAGACGACAAGATGAAGGGTTGGATTTCAAAATTAACTCAGAGACAGAAGATGGAGTAGTCAGAGAAAAGAATGTCAGGGACTGGCCAGATTCGTTCAGCAAATAACTAGAATTCGTAGCATCATTGGAGAGACACTGGTTGACGGCATCTGTCTTTTCTAGCAAATGATTTAGAAATGAACAGCAAAGTTCATCTGAAGCTAGAGCAGCCTGAGATGGAGGTTTGGTAAGTATATCTATTGTGTTAAATAATGCTTTTGGCCTGTTACTTGATTTGTTAATTGCGGCAGATAAAAAACTAGAACGAGCCGAGTTCAGAGCCATTTTGTAATATTTTACATGTTCAATAAAAGTTAAATGGTGAACAGTCAGGCCAGTTTTCCTGTAAAGACGCTCAAGCCGTCTACCTGTGGCCTTTAGGATACGAAGCTCAGGAGTGTACCAAGGAGAAGAGTGTGTGGAAGGGACAATTCTGGTCTTAACAAGAGCATGTTTTTGTAAGATTTCTAAAATTTTTGAGTGATAACTAGACAATATCAGGGAGGGAGAAGATATATCAAAGACATCAGAGATATTAGAAGCAATGGAGGTACAAAATGATGCAGTATCGACAGCTTTGATATTGCGATAGGATATAACAGTTGTTGAACATTTTTTACGCATAGGCAAGCTTAAGCTAAATTCAAGAAGTTTATGATCAGAGATGCCGGTGTCAGAAGAAGAGCTGGAGGAGATATTAGCCCTTGATGTACAGATCAAATCAAGAGTATGACCACGCTTATGGGTAGGGATATTAACATGCTGAGTCAAATTAAAGCATTCAAAAACAGAAAGTAACTGATTAGTGTTAGACAGCATCAACATGAATATTAAAGTCACCGAGCAATAGATAGATGATAGAGTTACGCCACTTCTAATGTGACTCTTGCTGCATTATTGTTTCCTAATTGTTTAGGATAGATGTTATATATCCACAATTCCTTGGTTGGTCCAAGTCGTGTCTCCTCCAAAATGTAAGCATGGCAAACAGAATAGGGAATCCTTGGATACACCTGCCGTTAACCAATCTTTTCTTTCAAACCAAGTAACACAAAACGTTTTTGTAGTTTTCTTTTTGTTATTAGAATGATTGGACGGAGTGTTCCAAGTCTCTATACAACAAAATTTTCCTCCAAGGACAACAGAAAAAATGGATGAGAAAACAAATAATCCACCTCTTCTAACTTCCACAATTTCCACACTAGATCGCACTTCCCACCACTGAACGCTAGCCATCTTGACGGTAGTATGTGAATAGATTGAAGATGCTAAGTATGACAAAAGCGCGTTAGTTACGGATGACCATAGCGGGTATGTGCAAGCCCTCAGGGCGATTTTCAACCTGACACAAATCTTTTGAAGCACGACTTCAGCCTGATTAGACATTCAGTGGCAAATCAAACATATAGATTAAAACACTGATAAAGACGGTTGCATGATAGAATTGGTTAGAAAATAAATCCCTCCTTTTCCCATATTGCCCTAATGAACACACCGCCCCTGATCCTATTTCATTCCAGGTTGTCACATTACAGCACTGTAACATTCTCTGCTTCCCCATGTCTTTGTCAGAAATTGTGTTACTTGTCCCTATAGCCATCGGCGGTGACAGCATCATTTGTATCATGCACCTTAGCTTTGTTATTACTATTAACAACTCTGCACATTTCATGCCTCCACTCACTCATGGTTTTATGTGACAGGAAATTCCAGAGATAATATGGTTTTGGTGAAGGAAATATATTTAACTTTTAAAAATCTTCCTGCTTTTCTCCCCAACTGTTTTCATTTTTACCCCATTTTTATCCCCTACCAATTGGTTTTGTCAAATCCCCCCTAACTCTGCAATTGACTGCAGCATCGCGATTCGCAACTCCTTGGGCAGATGCGGGATTCTTTTCACACCGCTTATCCGACATGGAAGCCATTATTCAGCTCATGCGTGGGATGCTAATATTCACCATCTATAGTTACACTATTGAACTCACGCCCCATACACACACAAGGAGTTGCTGGAAATCTATGAGTCAAGGTAGATCACATGCTTCCTCCGTCCTATTCTTATCACACTGCTTGTTCAACACGGAGGCCTTCAGCCGGTACAGATATGGGAGATTTACACATTCACCAACTACTGTATACAACCTTGATCTCATTGACAGGCTCCCGACCTTCACAAAAGGAGTGACAAGCTAATTGCGTCCTACCAAAAATTTGCACCGCCCCATCAGACAAAATGACGACCAAGATTTGAAACCTGACTACCATGACAGAGTTGTACTGTGAAGCAGCAACTGAGGGACATAATTTGGAAAAAGACAAATGTAAAACAATCTGTTCACATAGTACTTAAGGCAACATCTAAGCAAAATAAAACTATTTTAGGTCAGCAACGTCTAAAAGAGAGTGCACATTCTAATTAGACCCTTCAAGTGAGCACTATGAGATTGACTAATGGCTTGTGTCTGGGTCATTGGACAAAAAAAGCATTGAATCCCCCTGATTTATGGAAAAAGGGCACACCCAAACACAGCTCTCCTCCTTCTCACCTTGATATCCGAGGAGTTGTTGGTGGCTAGGTAGATGCGAAAGGAGTAGTTTCTCTGTGCCAGTTCCTTGTAGACCAGAACAACCCCGTGGTGTTCTACCGGCTGCCTGCTCTGGACAATGGGCCCCACCGGTGACAGGGACGACACGCGCCATTTCACATGGCTGCCAGAGTGGTCCAGCGATGGTTCGATCACCGGACGACTGTCCTTCATGTGCAGGACACTGAAGGTCATCTCACTGTCTGGGTCAGCGAGGCAGAGTGAGTGAGGGAACTGGATGGAGGTGAGGACAGTTGAGGGGCTGTTGACACAATCTACATTGAAGATGGGTCCAGCAAACCTCCAGGAGTCCCTGAGGAACATACCGAACTTGGACCAGGACAGGACCGAGTAGCGGATTAGAACCCTCTCTGACACCTCAAACACCAGGCCAGTGACAGAACATTCAAAAGTCCCCTCTCCCTCCAGCTGGATCCTGGCGCACAAGAACGGAGAAAGATGGACAGAATAACACCAGTCAAACAGCTGGTAGAGGAGGATTTGCTATTGTCTCTTCAAGTCAACATAATACCAAAGGAGTATGACATTTAGAAATAAATAGAAAGGAGATGTTTTATGTAAAGAGGTACACTCACTGTAGACGCCCTTTAGAGAGCTTCCTTGGAGTAAAGAATTCACTTCCATGACTCTGGGGAAGAAACAGACAAGGAGTCACCATGGTTAGTCTATAGCCATGCAGAATGTCTCTTAGGCTTAATAAAACAACTGTTTTGTTAGTATGTACTTGGTTTCAGGGTGCTGTCATTCCATCCCACAATTCTGCAAATGTACTCACCTGCTGGACACCCTTGCATTTCTCACAGCATGGTTTTGGAGGATCATCTAACAAAGGAGAATTAAAAAGTCATTCAATGCCTAGCCAATTGTCTACCTATTGGACATTTTGTCTAAGCTAGCTTGGTTGTGTGGAGAAAAAGCTAATTGTTTGGTGATAGCAAGACCTGTGGCGTTGAGCAATGACCAAACCTTTTGCAACGGAATCCTCAGCATCTGCAGCAAACTTTGATTCTTTGGAGAGAAATGACACATTATTAACAAAGCTGGTGGAGAGGAGCAATGATGCTATCAGATGTGTTAGCTATGGAATAAATCTAATAAAGGGAATGTCTGGGGGTCCCAGCGCAGAGATTTGAGAACCACTGTTTTATTGGATTGTGTTTTCTGTTTTAATACCTGCTCACCGTTAGTCAAATATGAATGCAAAATTTAAGCAGCTGCATGCTTGCGAGTAGTGATTTATACATCAAAAAGAATACTTCCCTATTTGTAGTATCTTTGCTATTTTTTTAAATTGATGTTAAAGGATCACTCCAGACCCCTAAATACCCCAAAACCATTGTGTCGGTCGTGTTTCCGACATGACAGGCACTAAAAACGCCACCTCAATGCGTTCTGTAGTTCCCAACTTGGCCACCATATGTTTACAATTTCACTACAATTAACATTTTTTACATAATTTTAGTGATTTTCTCAAACTTTTTCCGTTCTACAACGGCTTGTGCAAGTGACAAATTACCTGAAGAGCTGGACGACTTCAACTTTGATCAAGTGTCATTGGTAATATCCAACGATACATGTTTGAGCTAGAGTACAGTAAGTCAACAATACAGTAAAGGCAGGAAAGTTATTGGGTGAACTAATCGACTGCTGTAGAAGTGGCCAATGGTGAAGCTATTGTCGAAGCCAGAACGAACTCTCACTGGTGGTGTTTATGGAAACTGAAAGTCTTTGTGGTAAAGAGTGGGAAAGGGCAAAATGTTTGCTTGCAACCATCTCCAGCCAAGAAGGTGATTACTATGTTTGTTAAATCATCTGAGTTTCACATGAACCAATGTGTATGGAAAATTTCAGTGTGCCAAAAAATGAACTGGATATACAGTTCCAACCAGGTTCAGAGGGTCTAGCACTAGCAGGGTAAAGAAGCTTGTTAGCATGATCTACCGTGTATTTCTGTATTTACGTGTGACGGAAAATTACAAATAATGGGTCACAGAATATTGCTCAATATGTACCATTTTGAGCTAGCTAAGTGGTGTAACTCTAGAACACTACAATTATCGACAGATTTTATCATTAGTGTTACGGTGACTGGCTAATTAGCTGAAGGCATTGTCATGGTATCATTGGTTCTTGTCAATTAGCATCCCATAGCATCTCATTTGTTTGTGCAAATGCTTGGATAAACACAACGTAAAATATTATTTGGAACAATTTCAGATTTGCGTGTGTGGCCTTGTTTTTGTATGGTTGTGGGGCCCTGAAATTCTGCCAATGGCCCCAATACCATACATACAGTAAACCTGACAAAAAGATGTAACATTAGACCTTGTGGTGATAAATTGTACCTTGTGGGGATGGCCCAAATGAGGGAAACTGCAATTTATGGCTCAGAGGTTAGGTTTAGGGGAAAACCACTATTGGGGACATGGTTAGAATTGGGGTTACTATTAGGTTTAGGCATTAACGATTAGGTTTAGTGTTACACATTATTCCAAGGTTAAATTTAGGTACTAATTTTAAATTACTGAGGTTAGGGTTAGGGCATGGTTACGGTTAGGGTTAGGTTTAGATCTAGGAAATAGGGAACATGGATTTTTAGGTCAAAATAAATTTTCAGTGCCCCACAAAGATAGAAAAACAAACGTGTGTGTGAGTGTGTGTGTTTGTGTGTTAGAGGGAGTAGGGGCGTATGAGAGGGAGTAAGGCAGTCAATGTCTATGAAAAGGTGTATTAGGCAATGTGGATTGTGTCAAGCTATCTGAAAACTTAAATATTTTTACAGTGCCACAATAACAATATTTGTATAGTGCGCTTAATTTTTCTTTGTGTGCACCTAAGTTTTTCAACTTAGGCACCCATGTGCTCATTGTTAAAAAGGCCAGCGTAGAGCCCTATTTTATAATACCTCAGTCAGGTGGTGCTCTGACCATGTCTAAATAATAAAACTGATAGAATGAAGCTGCATGTTTCTCACCTTCTTCTTTCTCAACAGAGCGGTCTGGTGAAAAAAAAATGTTTTAGATTATTTAATGAGACGAGAGGCTTTCGAAATGCAAGAGTCATACTATGTATGATGCGAGTTTGATCTTCTTCGGCCTCTCACCAGATTCCTCCTCTTCACCCTCCTCTTCACCCTCCTCTTCACCCTTCTCTTCATCCTCCTCTTCATCCGAACTCTCCTCCGCAGATGTTGCTGAATTGTCTGACAGAAAAATCAATAGAATATCAGGGGATGAACTTTGAAAACGCTTCTAATTCCAAGTGTACTTTGAAACAAAGATGAGTGCGAGGAATTGATTGGGAGATGAGCAGGGATTTTCATTAAAGGACATTACGAAGAAACTGCAAAGATATGCCTACCTGTCCCACTGTTATCACTTTCAGTAGGATGATCTGTAATAAGAAAACCTTTGTTAGAAGCGTCTTTGGTAGAAGCAACCTATATACTGTATATGATTTACCCAATAGTATTGTCCAATGTTAACATTTTACCATTATTTGTAGTTAATTTACTAATAGGAAACATTACTAATATTATATATTATTTGCATTTTAATTATTTGTTGTGAAAAGTGTTCTGTTTCCGTGGCTATACATTTGAGCACCACAAGAGAATTTCTCGCACAGCAATCGGAATGATGAGAACTAAATACTTATAAGGTCAGTGTAAATAGAAACTTGCCAATATGAGCAAAACATTTTGCACTATAACAGACATTGTTACAGAAAGTAAAGTTTAATTGAACATTGGAAATTACTTGCATACTCCATGATTTTCATACTGTTGTTTAAATCCTTTTTAAAAATGATCAACATTGTATTTAAGCTATAATAACAGAAACATTTTGGCAGATATTATCAGTCAATCTGAATCAGTATCGGATACAGAAATCCAATATCAGTCTGTCTCTAGTCACGGCTAAGGTACTAATATTCACTAGTTGTCCCAGGCTCCCCCGTGGCAGAGCCTGAGTCGGAGGCTCCATTATGACACCCTATATGTTGTCGGTTTCACCTGGACATTTGCATCACCATGGATTGTCTCTTCATTCATTGCCTTCCCTGTGTCATTACACACACCTGGACATTATCAGCTAATCACCCACTCCACTTAGCCTATACCCTCTGTTCGTCTGCATTGTTGTCAGTTATTGCTGTAGGCTATGTTGTTGTTCGTCATTGGTACCCTCATTCCAGTGCATGCTAAGTATTCTATGTTGCTCTTTGTTTAGTTGTATTTACAGCCTAAATTTTGAGTACGCATTACATGCGCCTTTGTGCCCTTGATCATTTTCCATTCAGTCGTCGAATTAGTGACTGTTTGGTTCCTGTGGTAACTGCTTTTTGGAGTGCAGTAAACAACGTGAAACCCATTCCTGCTTCTGCCTCCTACTTACCTACCTGACTGAATCGTTACACCAGCCCACTTCACCCACAATGCAAAGTGGGGTTAACAGTAAATCTTAGTAAATTGGCTTGATCTTTTTGCATGCTCTCTGCCACTGCCAGGTTCAAAGTCAGAAGGGTTGCCCTAAATACTCACTTCTGCTGGGTACAGACGATATAACTATCAACTCCCCATTTCCTCTGGTGCTAACAAGGACAGCTGTTTGTTTCTGTTTATTTTAACAGAGACATGATCACTTATGTCATACAGTATGGAACATACACTATATATCTATTTCAGATATCATTGGCTTCAGGGAATATGCAACTATCAATGTGAATGCAAATAGTTAACATTTATGACAACACCACTTATTGGAAAACCTATTTTATAAAGCTGTATGTACTGTACAATATACTGTACATAAAGTTTTAACTGGAAATGTCAGATTATGGATCTGATGTGGTATCATTTGAGGTATTACATTAATGATCTCCAAAATAACCTCATCAGAGTTAACATAGCCACAAAATAATAAGTGATGTGTGAATCCTTGATGATTTGTTCTTTTTGAACAAATCTTTTCAGTGAACCGTGTCTACTGAATCACTGCTCTAAAAGATTTGTTCATGTGAATCACTTATGTGCAAGAGAAAATCACGTAGATTTCGCTGGTCAATTCACGCAGAGTGCAGTCTAGAGTTTCTTTCAATACTTCCCACCCTCTCACTTTCGGTGTTTGCAGCAACTTTTTTTCCCCCTTCAGCCTAAATAATCGCCGTCCGATATTCAAAAACCGTCCTGGGTGCAGCAGAGAGCGAGAAGAAGATTTTAAACCCAGACTTGATGAACACAATTTATTCAGCAAGGAGTTGCATGACATGTCAGGGACAGTGCCACACTATTCATTAACCAGCCAAGCCACCAAGTTAAATTTAGCCAAGCCATCTAAAGCCAATTAAAATACCCAATTTCCGTTTATAGAAATGGTGGTTTGTCAATGATACATTGTTTGCCAATACAAAAAGTGCATTTATTAGCAATGAAGGATATCTAGGTTCTGTTAGATTATGAATCTAACTTTGTCATTTGTTAACTGCAGCCTATGTATGTATTTCGCTGTATGCTACCAAGATTAGCAGTCATCAACCTGTTTAGGGTAATTGGGAATGCTAACATATCAGATAGCCTATTCTACTGCATATCATATGATATATAGTGGTAATCATATTTCTCCCAATATATTTGCTTATTACTGGCTTATTTTTGGCATAGTGTTTAGCTGAGAATGAGAAACATTCAAGTGAACACAAACCTCCTATGCTAGTCTAACTACATAATTCAAGTAATAACACAGCTCATAGGGTCTGTGTCAGGTTTCATGGAGTCAAACATGAAGACGGGCATCATGAGAGAGATGGAATTAAGCAGGAGAACAAAAAGATTCTTTAAACGATTCAGTGATTCAAAAGATCTGAATAATTTAAAAGAACTGGTCTGAATGATTCATTTCACATTTGTGATTCGGAAAAAAATACAAAATTGAGCTCATGTTGTTGTGATTATCTAGGTTTTGTATTGCAAAAATACCTGACAATATTCCTTAATCTCTTGCTCTCTCACTTCCTGCCTCTGTTAATTTCTCCCATGTCTCCATCTGTGTCCTCATATGCCTCCCACCTCCCTCTGCCTTACAACACTCTTCTCTCAGTGTGCTGTATCAGCCAAATGAAAACCACACACTACATAGTTCCATTTATTGGTGTTGACTGCCATCTGCTGGTGAACTTTCAGATTACATGAATTCAGGCAGTTTTGCCTCGTGAGACCAAACGTCATGTAAACCGACTAGATACTTACCTTTCTGGTCTGTTGCAGGAATATCTCCATCTCTGTAGGTTAAAAGAGAAAGGAATTGATAAGGCATTCCAGAACATTACAGTTGATGATGTTGATAAGAGAATACAACAGCAGTTCTGGAATCGTTTGGATAGTATGTTTGGAGGAAAGGGGGCGGAGCTGTCCAGCTGTAGACCCCATCTGTGGGTGCACTTCCTCTCTCATGCACATTTAACTGAATTACAAAAACAGGAAATCGAGAAGCCACCAGTCTGACGTTCATGACACCAGCAAATCCTCGACTGAAATTGAACTCAACTAGGCCATCCCCCTACCCCCACCCTAACCTAGTTTGACCTGTTTGTCTAATGATTTGACGAAAATCTTCAGTTGAGGTTATAAATTACTGGTTTAGTCCTGCTAGTACAGGCATCAAAAACAAAATTGCCATTAATCCATTTTTTATTGGTAGCTGGCCTATTTAACAAAACGTGCTGTAGGCTACTCTATTGTTGCACAAGACCCAATGATGTTAAACAGATAACTGAGTAGCAGTCATTTCCATAGATGTATGAAACTGCATTTAATTACCACCTGCTGGAAGTGACAGTCAGTGATATTGAATGAACATCACTACAAATAATACAGTACAATAACTTTGTTCTTGCTCTTTATTGTAGGCACAGGACAGCTCAGAGTTCCAATATTACTAAATCACACAGAAAATGTGTTTCTGTCAGCATGAAAGGTGTTTTACTCAAGTAGGGTTGTTACACTCATTCACGTGTGCAGACATATACAGTATGTTATAATATATGTTTCCTGCATTGATTTGAAAGGTTTGAATAAATTGTTTCAAACTGTAAGACTGTTTATAAAGGTGCAGACTCCTTAAAATATATATAATGCTCTCGACTTGAATGAGCTTCTAAACTCGATGCCCTTTGACTATAGCTATTCGAGAGATATTGGTGTTGTAACAAAAACATCAAGTGTTAGCTAGTCAGCAGTGTTACATTCTAATTTAGCAGACACTCTTATCCGCAGTACATTTCACTGAAGAGAACCTGTGAAACACCCACAAACTGAAAAGGGAAGTGAATCCACAAAAGTCTGCTGATAAGAGGATCGTACAAATAAAAAATGTAACATTTTTAAAAGACGGAGGTGGTGAAAATGAAGGTTTTCAGCTGTTTACTTAGTTCATCGACATCTGTCTCCCTGACGAAGCAAGTCTGTGACCTGTCTGAACAGGTCTACGCCTGCCACCTGGGGCCTCAGCACAGAGTTTGAGATGATGTCAAGTTTCAACATTCGTTTTTTTCAGGAGACACAGATGTACAGGAGACACAGATTTAATTGCATGTACATGTGCCACAGCTCAGAAAATGGTGTACCACGGCTCAGCAATGCAGTTATAATAGGAAATATCTGATAAAGAATTAAAATGTTAACAATGAGATATAATGGTGACAGGAGAGTAACAACATGTTATCCATACCCTCCAGATCATTCTGTGGTGTACAGTATTATGATTACACCAAGTTAAGCAGTAACTCCCCTTCACCTAGGTGGCGGATAGAGACAACCTATGGTGGTCAAAGGCATCCTTCGCTTGGACCCCCATTAGCTGCTCACTTTGCACAAGGCTCATGTGCATGGGCAGCAAACAGGAAGCCCATGTATAAGGAGACCACGGATAGAGTGACTGCATCTTTCCTGGAAAAGGTGTATGTCCTTGTGACGCTGACGGTGGGGGCCCTTCTGGCTTCCTCTCTCTCCTCTCTGACTGTGGGATGGGACTCCCTGACCGCGGCAGAGGTAGATGAGATGGGCAGAGCTGCGTGCACCATCTTGCAAATGGCACAGGCCACAGCTGTCTGCTCGGGAAGGACAATGGCGGCAGCTGTCATGATGCAACGACACCTATGGGTGTCTCGCATGTTGCTGAACAACAACCAAAAGCTGCCACTACTCAATGCTCCGATTGAGCAGGGAGTCCTCTTTGGCCGGTCTTTGGCAGAGACCACAGTGCGGTCTGCCAAGGAGAAGAGAGGAGGGCGCTTCAGAAATCGTTCCCGGTGTTTCGTCGCCCTTCCTCTGCACCCCGCCCCGCATCTTCATCTCCAGTGACAAGAGCCGTCATCCCCAGATCCTCCTCCAGCAGCGGATCCAGACCAATCGCTTCACAGAAGAGGAGAGAGAAGAAGGAGCACTCATCTTCAATACGCTCTCCTCCACCACCACCTGATCATCTCCGTCAGGGTGAAACCCCTCCCCCACGTGAAAGGCTTTCGATATATCTGGGGTTGAAGCGAGGGGGAACCCGATGGTGACCTGGAACACCTGCATGCTGCTGAAGCCTAAAAGACGTTGGCGGTGATTAGCGTGGGGGAATCTCTTAGCGGGGGTCAGAGGGACAGAAGTTGTTCTAGTCAGACATGTTTTCCTACTAGTCGAGCAATGTTTTTCTTGTGTCTACTTCAGGGGACTCGCCAATGAGTTTGTGCGTTTTCTTCAACAAAGATAACTGTGTTGGTGAGGAGAAATCGAAACCTAATAAAGTGAAACCTTTATTCAGATTGATGATTTCTCTTCTTCCCCTGTCGGCCCTGATAAAACGAATGTGAGTTGTAGTCTACATCATGATGGTGATGGGTTCAACCCTGACTTTGGGTTCTCTGACTTTCCCTGGGCCTCCTGAACGAGGCATCGCAAATTGGCAAAGCGTTGCCCGGGATTTGGGTTAGATAACTCGGATTATCTATCCTGCCACGTTGCTCTCCAGCAACTCCTTTTGTTCAGATCAGGCACCTGTAAATGAAATCATGAAAGTTTAGTCAGTGAACGTAATCATCCCGTGCATGATACGACTAAAGCCTACTGTGTTGGGTGAACAGTGCGAAAATAATCGGTGGCTCGAGCGACATATGTTTGGATGAACCATTTGCACGCCCCTCATCATCCCACAGATCTGTCCAAAGAGGTGAATTCACACAAAAAAAGTAATTCATAAAGGGTTGGGTACATCCTCACCTATGCCCCGGCATATGGCAACGGCGTCACAATCTAAGGATTAGGCCGTTCACACCCGGTTAGCTCTACCTAAGTGTGAGCTAGCCAAGCGCAACCGAGGAGAGCGTTAAAGTCTCAACATTTCTCTGTGTCAGACGATTGTTTTCCCTATCTGGATGATCAGTCTGTGAGAAAAGAAGGAGGGGACCAGCTGTCTCCTCCTGTAACAAGATGGCGAATGAAATGCTGGGAACTAGGGCTGAGAGGTATACCGGAAAAAACTATATACCGGTATTCATGTATGTAGCGGAATGCTATATTCGTTACCGGTATTTTTTTCATATGTCATTCCGCCAGCTGCAGCAACTGAGAATAATCTTATTTTGGAATAAACTGGGCCCCTAAAATCTTAATGCCCACTGCGGGACACACAAACACACGTGAGAAACAAACACCTGGAAGTTAGATAAACGGTGGAAAAAAACAATGTAGGGTGCAGGTAGAATTATCCGCGCAGCAGCAAGCGAAAAATGTGTTGTTAAAAAAGGGTGAAACGTCGACAGTGTGGACATGGTTTGGTTTAAGATCCCGTTTACACGTACACGGACGGTTATTTTGAAAAACAGAGATATTTCCCTTCGTTTGTGCCCTTTGTTTACACGCAAACAGAGAATTCGCCCTTGAAAACGATTCTTTCTAAAAACTCAGGCCAAAGTGGAGATTTTTTTAAACTCCGTTGGCATGTAAACGAAGGAAAACTGAGGTTTAGGCAGCCGACGTCACAGTATGCGCCAGAACATGCACCTGCACCAAAAGTGCGACCTATGTTTACATTTTCATTTGGCTATTTTTGGGAATCTGATTGGCTAACGTGGGCTTCAGCCTTTCGTTATACTGCCACCTACACCTTTGGCATGCTCTTGACGGCATATACACGCTTGGTTCTATTAGCGCCTGCACTAAGCTACTCGATCGATGTTATAACAAGGGAAAAAAGCTTATGGGGGTTGTTTGGCTTGAGTTCAAGGGCTATTTTTCCGCGTCCAGAACCTGTGAAACCAATCTGATTGTCAGAACTATACCAGTAGTTAATCTAGTTAAATGACAGTGGGACTTTTTTGTAATTCATAAACCTAAGCAAGTACTGTGGTGGTGCCATGACATGCCACGGTTCAGTACTAAAGCCATAGACAGTGGATAGGCTCGTTTTTTTGCGGTTGCAAAGTTATTTATTAGTATTCCTGCATTTAATAAAGATTTAAACAATATCACTACTTTTACTTACTCAGTCTTGTTTATTGGTAATCCAACAAAAATCATAATAAATACCTTTAAATACCGTGATACCGTCAAACATTTAAAAAATATCAGGGTATTTAATTTAAGCCATACCTCCCAGTCCTACTGGGAACCACAGTTGGTCTGCTTCTCTGTGCGAATCGGAGGTAAAACAGAGGAAGAAAAGTCATACACTTCGCTTTTCTCCTCTGACTAGCGCAGTAGGACAAGTAGGTGAGGCAGAGAAGGCTGTCAATTATAGTTTTACACCGCTCTCTCCCTCACGGGCAGTTTCTGGGATTGATCAGGGCTATTCCCACAACTGGTTGGAAGGAAATAACGGCAGTAAGGGCCATTTGGGTCTTTCACATGTTTCTCAGGTCAGTAAAGCAGTCGGCGGCTCGACAGCTTTCTCCTTTTTACTGCGAATGGCGAAAGAGTTGGCTGATCCCAATGCTGCAAAGGGGTATGCCCTTCAATTCAGTAACTCCTCTCCCACTTCCTGGGGTTCACTGAGACAGTCATGACATCACAGTCCAAACAGGCTGCCCTAGAGAAAGACATTTCTCAGCTTGTGGCAAAGAGCGCTATTTCAGAGGTTCCGAGAGGAGACGAAATGAGCGGTATATACTTCCTAGAAGTCTTATTCCCAAAGAACAAGGGATAGGTAAGACCAATTCTGGACCTGAGGGTCTTGAAGAGGACCGTTGCCAAGAGACCTTTTCAGATGCTGACGGTCAGACCCCTGATGGAGTGTATTCATCAGGGGGACTTCAGCTCGAGCGCAGACCTGAAAGTTGCATACTTTCACACTCCAATTCTGAAGAAACACAGGAAATTCCTCCAGTTTGCCTTTCAGGGTAGATCTTACAAGTACAAGGGGAAGCCGTTCGGTTACGCAGTGGCACCTCAAGTGTTTTCAGAAATCTTCGAAACAGCTTTGACCCCATTATGGAGGAGTGGTATAAGGGTACTGGTGTACACTCCTGCAGCTACGTCTTTATCATTGAGCTAAAGGTTCTGTGGGAAGATGCCATTGATGAAGCTTTCGAAAAATGAAAAGCCTGAAATATGCTGATTTGGCAGTAGAGGCAGAGGGAAGGGGTTGGAAGGCGAAGGTGTGTTCGGTGGAGGTGGGCCACTGGGGATTTGTGGCTCAGTCTATTACAAGGCTCCTCAAGGAAGTGTTATTATAGGCCAGGCCCAGCGGAAGTCCATTAAAGATCTTGCCACCGTTGCTGTAAGAAGCAGCCACTGGCTGTGAATGAAGCAGAAGGACAATGCTTGTTTGGTGATAAAGGACCGAAACACCTAGTGAAGCCAGGGTCCACACCTGATGATGTGCACACTGGTTAACTAGATGGTTATGTAAAGCAACCTCTCCAAGAAGCCGTCGGACAATATCGTTATTCCAATCAAGCAAGAGCTGATCTTTGTTTGGAATTGTAACACCTATTCCTTCAAATGAACTGAAATGATAATTGAGCTTTAACTTGCCTATTGAGTTTGGCTATTAATCATTATAGCTAAAGCAAGCAAGTGTACAGTATTTAGCTATGTTACTTCAAAGCTTCAACTGCGTGCTCACCAAGCTAACCATTAGTGAAGTCAGCCTAGCTTAGTTTGGCTAACTAATAATTATGCTAGAGTGAGCGAGTGTATCGTACCGTTACGAAAGGCTTCATGTAAGCTGTTAGTTAGAAACCTTAGTTACATACATGAATGCTTTCTTCATTCTGTATTACCAAAGACATGGCTAGCATTAGCTAGGGCAGCTCATCGTTCATTGTTGTAAGGTGAACATGTCACGCTTCCTTTTGATATGAATTAAAACAAGCGCTATTATTCTGAAAGGACAAATCAGAGTTTGTATAGCCAACATAACATGTGTTGCCAGGCAAACGTCTTTGCCCCCCTGCTACCACCGCGCCTGCTCCACACCCCCAGGATTAAATTAGCAAAGTGCGTAGGGCTAAAACGATTAGTCGACATTATCGAAAACGTTGACAATAGAAAATTGTCGACAAATATTTTTTTGTTGACAAGTCGCTTGATCTCATTGGACCTATTTTAAGTGCCTGCAATAATGTGATTCGACCAGTGTGGCACTGTAGCGCTAGACTGTAATGCAGCCCTCCCGTATGCAATCCAATTGAAGAAAACGGCGCTAAAATGTCAGTGTGCAAACGGAGCAGAACAAGTCGCGTGTCGGAAAGTTTCAGTAAAGTTCAAACTAAAAAAGTGTCATCTGTAATACGGGAAGGCGGAACTTGCTTTCCATGGGAGCACAACGTGCATGCTGGAACAATTAAAAAGGAAACCCTGTCACGAGAGGAGATGGAAATGGTGAGAGGTGAGTTTGCTCCAGCTGGAACTAGGCAAAATGGCCAGTTAGCGACACCAGTTGATATAAATGAATTATGCAGTATTTCACGCATACTAACACCACAGCAACATGTCCGCAGACAGCAGTTAGACATTACAGTTTATACGACCATAATGTAATAAGACACATTTAGATAGTTATAATAATTTTTTGTAGAATAATATTTTAGCCAATATTTCCTTAAACAAATGTCCCTTTTTCTGTTTTAGCTCTACAGCAGTGGGTATATTGATGACTTTCTTTTGAGGAGGAATTATTGTACTTATTATTTGTTTATTTGTATTTTTTACAAACTGCAGCACTTGTGGGGGTTCCCGGTCTGCAGCGGTCAGTACAGTTGTATGAAAATTGTCAGGCACCCCTGACAATTTCCATGATTTTCATTTATAAATAATTGGGTGTTTTGATCAGCAATTCCTTTTTGATCTATCAAATAACTGAAAGACACAGTCATTTTGTGCAATATGCATCAAAACAAAATTAGACAGGTGCATAAATTTGGGCACCCTGACAGAAATATCACATCAATATTTAGTTGAGCCTCCTTTAGCTGAAGTAACAGCCTCTAGACGCTTCCTATAGCCTGCAATGAGTGTCTGGATTGTGGATATTTTGTACCATTCCTCCTTGCAAAACATCTCCAGTTCAGTTAGGTTTGATGGTTGCCAAGCATGGACGGCGCGCTTCAAATCACCCCACAGATTTCCAATGATATTCAGGTCTGGGGACTGGGATAGCCATTCCAGAACTTTGTACTTGTTCTTCTGCATAAATGCCAGAGTAGATTTTGAGCAGTGTTTTTGGTTGTTGTGTTGTTGAAATATCCAGCCCCGGCGTAACTTTAACTTTGTGACTGATTCCTCTACATTATTCTCAAATATCTGCTGATATTGAGTGGAATCCATGTGACCCTCAATTTTAACAAGATTCCCAGAATCGGCACTGGCCATTATTACCCCCGCCAAATTTTACTGTGGGTAGCAAGTTTTTGATTTTAAACAAATTGCTAATTTTATTTGCTTTTATTTGAACTCCATATAAATTGCATTTGGTTGGCTTTGGTAAAATTTCACAGGGATTGTTGCGGTGCATCAAGTGTGTGTATTTATTTTCGAGGTATTTTAATTTAATCTGCAGACAATATCCTGCTGCCAGAGGAATGGTGACGCTGTTGCAGTATTGGAATTTTTCAGGTGTGCAACAAGTATGCATTTACTTATTTGGTCATTTTGGGTGAGTGCCATTTAAAAAACTTTTTTGTATTAATGGCAGTTTTAATGGCAGTTTTGGTGTATGGAGCCATATTGTTCTACTCACATTACTCTAGGTAACACATTCACCACAAAAGGGCACTAAAGCAACATGGGTAACTAGGATTTAAAAAAAATATATATATTATTATAAATATTTTTGATTTTACCCCTTTTTTTCCCTTCCCTCCCAATTCAGCAGCTCTGCAACACCTTGGAGAGATGCGGGATGGTCAGGGGCGCACACATAGTTCACCCAACCACATGTCGCTGAGCCGGATGATTCTTTTCTCACTGCTCATCCAACACCGAAGCCTTTAGTCAGTTCATGTACAGGATGATTACGTTAACCAATTATACTCCAGCAATTTCATTTTACAGGCACCCGATCTGCACACAAAGAGTCACTGGAGAGTGACATGGCCAGGTAGATCATTTGACTTATCTATTACAAATCTCGGGCAGCGTAATGGCAATTTGTGCTGCCTCATGTTGGGGGGTCTGGCCAAAGTCAGGGAAGACATAGTCAGGCTCGAACCACTGACTATCATGACTTAGACTGTCCTGCAATGTTGTCCACTATGCCTCATGACCCCCGGTAGTTTATTTATTTACAATGACCCATTATTACATATCTGTGAGTTGCAGCAGTATGTGAACCTCTAGTATAAGTACTGTAGTTAATTTTAAAGTGAAATTAGAGTCAGGTGTTCTCAATCAATGGGATGACAATCAGGTGTAAGTTGGCACCCTGTTTCATTTAAAGATCGAGGATCTATCAAAGTCTAATCTTCAAAACACGTTTGTGGAAGTGGACCATGGCCTGACCGAAGGATATTTCTGAGGATTTCAGAAAAAGAGTTGTTGATGATCATCAGATGAGAAAAGGTTACAAAACCATCTCTTAAGTCTTGCAATGGTGTTGAACCACTGACTTATCCTTCTTGAATCCGACCCACCGAAGTAGCTCCCAACATTTCCACATGTCCGTTTTGCTGCGTTATTTGTGATGCATTTTCTATATGTGATGCTTCATGCTGCTCACAATATCACCACCTTCCTTGCAATGCTTAAAGGCATCATTCTTTTTGTTAATCAGCTCATCAATACTGCTTTCTAAACTAGGGCAGCACGATATTGGAAATAATTTATATTGCAATATTTTGTTTCCCAATGATATATATTGAGATATTGCAAGCCATCAATGTAGGCTACAGTCAATCATTACCATTCCATGATACTAATAATTTCACTAATAAACAAGCGTCATGCTCTGTAAACAGAAAAGCAGTACACATTTTTTTTATAAAACAGCAGCTTTACACCAACCCCCGATTGGTTTATAAAAATATAACTGAAAATATATATTTTTTATAATAGAACTTATAAGCATTTTGTTTCACAATCTTTTGTTTTTAAGTCAACTTTTTTTTGCCAACGTGCCAAAGTAAAACAGTGTTGGTCATCATCATAATCATGGATAAGCAAATGCGACGGCGTGTAATTGCAACATATCTTTACGATATGAAACGTTATGAAACCTTATTGCGTTTGTTATTTCTTTCTGTCGTTGACAGCCTTTCTGGTAACGTGTCACACTGCAAAGGCATCGCAAATAGTGTTTTGATTGACATCCGAGATTAGATTTTGTACTCGTCGTAAAGAGCTTTGTGGTGCCATTTTAAGTGATTAGACAAATGGGTGGTTTTTCCTTGTTTTGTTGCCACAACTTTATAACACTCCTGACAAAGTACCTGTTATTTGTCAACATCCTATTTTTTGTAGCCGAAATAGTCCCAAAGATTTTGACCTTATTTTTGGTAATAAGCATCCTTTTTTACCTGCGTAATGCGTATCCTCTTCGTCGCTCATATTTCGCTAGTACAGGTCTGCCAGTGACAGAGAATGTTGGCTGTGAGCAGCGGAACAACAACCAATCACAGTGAACCAATCACTGTGCAGGCATGCGGAGCGTGAATGTCATCCCAGCAACAAACCATACAACAAACTTGTGTAAACTGTGGTGCTACCTATACTGTCATTGGGTGCTACCCTTCTTCACATCGCATGTTCTGGCGATGTGACTATCGCACATGCGCACATCGCGATGTCGATGCTAAAACACAACATCGTTCAGCCCTAATCTAAACATGGTTTTTGGTTAGAGTCCATTTTTTTGTGACTGACTGAATAACATCTTAAGATCATGAAGATGACATGGAACCAACTGAAAAGGAGAGCTCAGGATAGTGACTATTGGAGATGCCTTGTATGCGGCCTATGCCCCAGTAGGGGCATAAGAAGACGAAGAGTAACATCTGCTCTGTATTTGAGGTGATCTGGAATGCACTCTGATTGGCTGCTTCTTTTCTGAATGGTCTTAATGGTCGCCACCTCTCTCTTTAATCTTTGTTTGTAGGATGGTGCGAGTAGAATTGCGTCGTGGTCTGATTTCCCGAAGGGCGCACACCAAAGAGCCTTGTTGGCGCTTCGAAAAAGTGTGTAGCAGTAGTCTGTTTTTTCGCTGTGGGTGGGGCAATCAATGTGCTGAGAGTAGTTCAGTAAAACATTTTTAATGTTGCATTGTTTAGTCTCCCGCCACCACAATCGCTGCCTCTGGGTAGACGCTTTCTATTTTATTGATTAATGTAGTTTCTTAAGAGCCAAGAAGATGTTGGCGTCAGGGAGGATGTACACAGAGAAATCGATAACCCCAGTAATGTTTCTTCGTCATGGTGCAAGCCACAGGTTCAGAAGTTTAGCACATGCAGGGAACTAGGTAAACTCTAGTATGTTTTTCATTGTGGCTTTTCTATTACAATAATTAAATACATCTTGAAGGTTACCAAAAACCTGTGCTGACTCAAATCTTTAGAGCATTCCCATAACAGACACTAAGAACATAGTAGAAACACAAAGGTAATTTATTATGATCATTGGAATTCCAGTTAAGGGACTAAAACAATTATTAGGTTTCAACTGAAATGTGTAGTCTGTTTCCAAATGTGTTTATCTAGTATTGTGTATTGACACCCATATATGTTCTCTATTTTAGATTGAACGAAACCTGACTAGCCAGTAGTTCTCCTCATCCCCTTTGTTCAGATCTACAGGAAAAACTGTTTCGTTTTCAAGGTCATTGCTGCCCACAGCCAACATGTTTTTGTATCACAACACAAACATTTCCAGGTTTCCATGCAGCCATATTCACATATGTACCCAGCCCTCTTTCTTCCTATTGTTTTCCTAATGCTGGTTTCTCTCTCTCTCACTTCTTTTTCACTTTCTGTCTGTCTGTCTGTACTTCCCTGGTAAGGCAAGTTAATTTGCATGTTTTCTGTATCTTTACGTAAACACACTGGAAGTCTGTGAACAAATTAAAGTGAACAGCTAGTTGCTGCTACACTGTAAAAAAGCCGAATTGCAAACATAGGGTTTACTCAATTTTTTAAGTTGAGTGAACAATTTGTTTAGGAAATATTACATTAACATGCAATACTCAGTTAATCCAACACACCGTTCTATAAATTGGCTGAACTGTGAATAATATATTGAGTGAACCATTCATTTTGAGTTGACTTGTAAATGTATAAAAACAAGTTCAGTCAGACAGGAAAAATGTGTTCACTCCACAGAAAATACAGTCTTGTTGACTCAAAATGTGAAGTTATGAGAACTTAAATTTTGAACATTCCTAGAGAATTGTGGTTAATTCAACATTTGTAGATTACAAGATTTAACATACTATTTTATAAATTTGATGGAAGAAAATAACATATATGTATATTTTGGTATTATGTGGTTTGCTGTGCCATGAGGTATGATGGATCATGATGAATAGATTTCAAAACCATAACCCAATTTGTATGTTAATGATTACACCATCGACGACTATAGATCTTTTGCACATGATAATTACACACATATGGTGTCCAAAATATGAATGTGTCCCTCATTATACAAGGGGATGATGACAATCAGATGTCTTTGGGCCTTGGAGGGCAGAGCATTCTGTATTTTAGAAGTTACTTAAACTTTTATGTGTACTCAAACAGATGCTAAGTTGAAATGCATTAAATAACTTTGTTGGAACTACTCAAATAGATAGTTGATAAGACTACAAATATTATGTTGATTCAATGGTGTATTTTTTAGTAATGCATACCATCTGAACTTGTTATTTTCAGTTGGAAAAACTGAAGTGTGTGTTGAAATAACTTGGAATCCTTTGCTTGACTTAATCAACATTTTTTAAGGCAACCAGGTAACTTATTTTCTTTAGTTCAGTCAACTTGTAATTTTTTACAGTTTAGTGAGTTCCTTTCATTGCAGGTATGTGGTGGTGTGGGGGTTAGGAAAAGAACAGAGTCAGACAGTCTGTGTCACGTCAGTAGGTAGAAAGGTGTGGCATCATGCAAAGTGCCCAGTTTGTTTTCTTTTTTTCAAGGGACTTTTCCATCTCCGGTGTGTCAGATATCCAGACAAACAATAAGCCTAGCAATACCCTGGGGACATGGTGCCATCGGTTTCACAAATCTCACCTTTCAATCCCCTGGGGTTTATGATTACATATCACACTCAAACAAGATTAATTATTTACTACAATTTAGTCGATAACAAACACAGCTTTCCATGTAAAAGTACATTTTACAGTATGAAACCATACCATGTTTGAAGTAACGCTATGGTATAGTACTAAGTAATATGGCTTCAAATAATTCTAGACACCAATTTCAATGCTAATATTTGCCAAGTTTTTAAGCTTCACTAAAAGGATGGTAATTGATTGGTTGACACAAGCTACTGGGGACATTCTGCTACTATCCTTGATAAAAATAAGAAATTATATTACCACACTTAGTTTCAATTGCTTGTTTAAATTGCTATTCTACTTGTAATGTGAAAGATCTCAGAAGTGAAGTGAACAATAACATGGAGACATTGTATTTGTCTAACAGTATTTCTTCTTCTACTATTTGACTGCCACACAGTAAATTAGCTGACTTCTGTGATTTCCATCATCATCTAATCTTACCAGTTCATACTACTAACTGGCTAGCCATTCAAATGGTTACCTTTATCCTCAACTCCTCCTTTTCTGGACCAACCACAGCAGTTGGGCAATGTGATCCAGTTCATGGTTACTAGTTTAGTCAACACATTCTGACTATCCCATTTAGAACACAAACCTGCCGTTCTCTGAACACGATAAAAACTGTCACCCAAATAGCATGGTTACTTGTGCTTCACAAAAGTGACAGCCCATGTAAAGTAACTACAAATAAAATGTTACCAGTGCAACACTACCTGGGTAGTTATTTCAAACCAGTTAGACTAGTATTATTCATTTGTATTGTTTTGTATGTACATTGTTAATTTCTTTCTAAGTAAAATGACTGTTAATGGAGGTCAACTAGTGATGTGATGATAGCTGAAAAATAATGAGACCATCATGAAAAAAATATAGAAGACAATACTTTGTTTTTCACTACTTTTTTCTCGACTTCCTATTTATCATATCCAAAACCATTTTAATTTATTTCTGAAAAAACTTATGTAGAAAAAAAATCTAATACTGTAGAAGTTATAGTACTGTCACAAGCACTTTTGCTAACTCAGTCTGTGTTACACACTATCAAGTTGACTAAGAGCAAATTCTTATTTGCACCAATGACCTTAGAGCAATTAGTGTTAACTGTCCTGCTCACAGACAGCACAACAAAGCTTTCACTTAGCATCTAACAGGGGATTTAACGGCATGCCCTAACCACTAGGCGACCTTGAATACTGAGAAAAGAGAATGTTGCTGTTTTAATATAAGCCACATTTGCATTGGTTGCTTGCCCGTAAGTAGCTAGACTTTAAAATATGTCTTGTTTTAAAAGCATTGAGGTCTCATTCATTGTTCAACAGTAATTGACCTGCTATACACTTTAGTCATTTAGCAGACGCTCTGGCGACTTACATTAACTAGGGTTTAAGTGTCTTGCCAAAAGACACAACGACATTTAAGTGCCTTGCCCAAGGACACCAATACATTTTGCACAGCCGAGATTGAACAGGCAACCTTCTGACAACAAGTCGGACTCCTTAACCACTCAGCCATCGGACCAGCCTATTGATATATATATATATATATATATATATATATATATATATATATATATATATATATATATATATATATATTATATATATATATATATATATATATATATATATATATATATATATATATATATATATATATATATATATATATATATTATATATATATATATATATATATATATATATATATAATGTGAGTTGTCCCCCCTCCCCGAGTTGTCTTTCAGGTTGGAAAAGTTAGTTTCTCTTTACTATATTCAAATTGCAAATGTCTATGGCAGATCATCGTTGCTGATCAGGACCCTTGGCGTAGCTTTAATAAGGGTTGCTAACTGTCCTGTATTATCCGGGATGTCCCTTAAATTAGGCGAAATTGTTTTCATTCACTTGGGACCTCCCTTGTCCCTTATATTCATCCAATCACAGTATAGCGTAAACGCGCCAATTCCTGCAAAGTAAATTCTGTTGTTGTCGGTTTCGCATATCAAGGAAATATGGATACACATGCAAAAAAGAAAAGGCTGCAGCTACAACAGATAGTGGGAAGAAAAAAAGACGTGGGTTAAGCCAGTGGTGACGGGTGACTCGACGAAAGCTTTCACTACTTTAATAAATGGAACATATAAATGTTTGCCTTTCCAATTTCATAAGAATATACTCTGTATAATAATTCACACTATACTACCATACCCACACCGCCGTGACACCGGGCACTGGCACGCCACCTTTGTTCCCTATATTTGGTAATGAGAAAGTTGGCAACCCTCTTCAATCTTGACACAATATAACCTAATAACGGTGGCGGGATTAAAAATGATTCATATCTATATACTATATTGTGTTAAAGCAGCTATTCAATTGTCTAATTGTGCTATATTTCATCACTTGGGTTGTGGGAATTAATGTTTGTGTTATGACCAGTCAACAACAAAGCAACATTAGCTATATAAAGCCATCATGGCGTCATCATTTTACTCTTCGTATCTGTACTATCATGGCATGGTTACCACTACGGGTCTAAAATGTTTCTTACGAGGAAAACTGCAAACTATGGTAGTAGCATTTACCACAAACAAACAGCTTTCAGTAGAGGGGGAAATTAAATATTGCCACTGTGCATCCTATAGGTAATGCGTGCAACCTGGTTATGGTTAAACGATGCCCTTATTTTACTAGTTGTTACCCATAGACTGTATTATAAACAGGGCTTACCCCTCTATCAGATGACTAGCGGCTCCGCAGCTTGCCATCCTGGCCACCATTCTGCGACGTTTGCGGATCTTAATAGTGTTTGTTTCTTCCTATTTCACTGTCGTTACTTTCCGCGATAACACCTGCTGTCTCGTTTAAAACAAATCCGCATCCAGTTTGATGGATCTACTAACGTTATCTGCTTCCCTTTTCAAATAGCATTTACGACTCGCAGCCCTCGTGTTTCTCTCTCGCACTGTGCATTATTATGTATGTTTATATCATATGTCTATTCAATAAATAAAAAATATATAATTACCCCAAACAACTATCTAAACAAATAGCCCTTGCGCTGTTACACAATTACCAAATTTAACTTAAATATGTGCATAAAAACGAGGATTTTACTAAATTGACATGGGTGATTCTTGACTACTCATAATAATCTAATAAATACAAGCCATGTGATCATTGCAGAGGTTTAAGTTTTATTTAGCTTTTTACCTTCTGTCAATTTTTGTACGTCTGACTGTCTGCATGCATTGATATTGAATATTGCAAACCAGGCTAATGCCAAAGACAAAACAACACAATTTGTCCTGATCTGATATTATCTCAGATTGTGTTTTTCATGTTTTTTATGCGTATAGATAAATATGACAAAATGTACTGATTTTTTATATCCAGCAGTGTTGTATCAGAGAATGTATCACAGTTAGTTACACTGTATCATATGCACTCTAGGTTACGTCCAGGACCTTCTTCAGTCAAGTAACTTTTTCGCGGGCAGTGATAAATTAATGATGTTGCAGTAATCCAAACCAACCACTAGATATCGCCACCTACAACAGAATAGAAAATGCACTATCATCGATCTTTTTTCCTTTATTAAGTGTTCTTGCCTTTGGCAAGGAACACATACTATTATCCGACATATATATTATTATTATTTATTGTTATTATAAACATTCAGGAATGAAACATGGAACATACAATCAACATCTATGATGACAGCATGTAGGAAAAAAGTAGAATGTACACTTACTGGACACTTCATTAGGTACACCTCTTCAACTGCTCTTTAACGCAAATATCTATCTAGTCAATCACGTGGCAGCAAGTGAAGGCATTAGGCACGTGGTCAAGACGATCTTCTGAAGTTCAAACCAAGCATCAGAATGGGGGAAAAATGTGTCTTAAGTGACTTTGAACGGGGTAAGATTGTTGGTGGTAGACTAGCTGATTTGAGTATTACAGAAAGTTTTGATCTACTGGGAATTTCCCACAAAACCATTTCTATTGTTTACAGAAAAATGTTCTGAAAAAGAGAAAATATCCAGTGAGCGGCAGTTCTCTGTGCGAAAATGCCTTGTTGATGGCAGAGGTCAGACCCAGCATGCATTTCAACGTTCTAAAACGAAACAACGTTAATATTGCGACGTTGTTTCACTGTTGATATTGCCTGTATGAATAACAGTGTATGAAAAAAAGTTAATAATGCATGGTAAACTTTTAGGAAAGCACATCAAATAGTAAATCTACACAAAATCATGTTAAGGCAAAAGTTTTTTGCTGCTCTCTTGAGGTTGAAATTATTGTTAATTATGATAATAATTATATTTACATATACATTCAAGAGCTGTTATGATCAAAATATTAAATGCTAATAATGATCATAATAATACATTAAAAGGCAGATATTTCTGCTGCATGTTGTTGAAGACTTTATGTTGTTTTATTGTACAGATCTTGTAAAAAGATGCTGATTTAGAATTGTTTTGAAGTGAACCTTTTTGTGCAAATACATCTACTGATGCTGCTGGACACATCTTCAGTTATGTTCCTGGAATCATTGGGTGTTTCGGGTCTTTCAACATCATACACCCTCATCCAGGTGACCCAGCTGAGGCTGATCAGACCCCAGCTTGTGTCCAGTTGGCGAATCTAGCTACTTTGCCCCCATGGATCTCCTCTCTTGAGCCATAGCCATCTTGAGGCTTTCTCTGCTACTTCGGTGGTATTGTGGATGGCTCTTCTCCTCCTCACTCCATCGATGCCTAACAGACTGAAGGCTCTGAACAGGGATTGGGCTGCAAAGCCCCTGCATCCGACCTCTATTGGGAGACACCTTGCTCTCCATCCGGCTTGTCGGCACTCGCTGACCAGTCCCTTGTACTTGGCGAGCTTCCTTTCAAAGGCCTCTTCCAGGTGATCTTCCCAAGGGACTGTTAGCTCCAACAGAATCACTTGTTTGGTAGAATTAGACAGAAGAACGACATCTGGTCTTAAGTTGGTGGTCGCAATGTGGTTGGGGAACTTGAGTTGTTTCTCCAGGTCCACCAACAGCTGCCAGTCCCTCGCAGTGGTCAGG